>RQTK01000412.1:411211-422346 GCA_003991915.1 Elysia chlorotica
GATGATGATGATGATGATGATGATGATGATGATGATGATGATGATGATGATGATGATGATGACGATGACGATGACGATGACGATGATGATGATGATGATGATGATGATGATGATGATGATGATGATGATGATGATGATGATAAGAAGAATAAGAATAAGAATAAGAATAAGAATAATAAGAATAAAAATAAGAACAAATTTTTTTAAACAGTTCGTTCCAGCTGCATCTCTCACGCAACTTTTTAACAACTGTTGAAAGCATAGGACTATATCACGAATCCATAGCTATTTGTAAGCCAATATAAACAACCGTAACAGTGTTTTCCAACCAGATTAAAATTTTATATTTTTACAATACTTATTTGGCTACATACACGTAAAATGCATAAATAAAATGGAGAAGGATGATCAATACATTTTCTATTAAGCTTAAAGCAAAATGAAACTACACAGTCATTTATAATAACATTCTAACGTGGTGATAGAAGTAAGGTCCGTATTAGATATTTACCCTTCTCGCTCACTGAAATAAATAATAAAAGGGTAGGCTGAACTATTAAAGGGAATGCCAACTTGTGATTATCAATATGATACCCATAGTGCAGAAGCACATTTTAAATTAAGGGCAGTAAGCACAGAGAGGCACTTTATGTTATTTACACCCTGAGGTTGCATCTTTTTGTCCTCAAGCGAAGGATGAAATAACAAACAATGTCTTTAATATAGCATATTGATGGTGGTGGTGTTTTTTGTTGTTGTTGTTTTAGTTGTTTTTGTTTTGTTATTTTGGGGGGTTGTTGTTTCTTAGGTCGTTGGGATTAATTCGGTACTGGGTGTCGACAGGTTTATAGTTTTGGCCAAGCGAAAAGGGCCAATGGGTGAGCGATTTGGGATGCCAGTTCTGCAGTGTTTGGTCTGGTTGCATTCATTATTAAAATGTTTGAAATTCCAAGTCTTTTCACCGGTGTATTCCTCATCAACGTCAATCAAACAAGCAAGACGAATGCTTCATGTATTCTTCAGATTAGGTCGCTTTAAAATAACTTACACGATCTTTGTAAATTGTTCTAGTGTATTGTATCCCAGCTGCTACACAGCATATATAATTTAAGTTCTTCAGGCATAGTTCTCGGTCTGTACGTGACTGGCTGAAACAAGAGTCTTGATATCCCCGCTCTGTCTCTGTTTGGCAGCACGTAAAATTATCAGACGTTAACTTGGGCCCGTCCACAATATAAAGCCTTTATAGTGCTGGCGTTGGAAGTACAACTCACGGTCTCTCTATGTTTAGTTGATATCTTGACCTATTGTTGTAAATTCTAGTTAGATGCTTTCCACAGATGATCCGAAAAGTCAGTTACGGTATAGGTTAAACCCCAAGTCTAATAAGTAATAACCTGAGCTAGACTAACCTGTTCAGGGCCGCCAGATGTTACGTGTGTCATTATTTACGGCCGCTGAAGACACTCAATGATAGGCTCAATGCTGTTTAATCACGTTAATAAGAGTAATAATAATGCGACAATGTCTTTTGCTGCAATTTATGTAAAAGTGATCAAACACTAGTCATTGACGAGCAAATGGAATTTAATTAACCCCAGAGTTCGCAACATTTCAGTATTTGCACGAACAGAATGATTAGTGAAAATAACCCTTTGTCATAATCATCCCGCTCAACCTTTCGTCTATTCTCGCCACAGCATCTACTCAATCTCTGCCTCACTCTATGTCTATGTGTATGCCCCCCTCTGTGTTTCTTACTCTCTCTCTCTCTCTCTCTCTCTCTCTCTCTCTCTCTCTCTCTCTCTCTTTCTCTCTCTGCCTCTGTCTATCTCTCTTTCTCTCACTCTCACTGTGTGACAGCCTGTCTCCGTCTCCTTCTGGCGTATCTACCTACATGTATCTCTGTATCTGTCCCATTCTTCCTACCTCTCAATAAGTTGGTCTCCCTCGCTGTCTCTTTATTTGTTTCTCTGTCCTTCTCTCTCTTTACCCCTTCTCCTCTTTTCCTCTCTCTCCCTCTCTCTATCTATCTATCTATCTATCTATCTATCTATCTATCTATCTATCTATCTATCTATCTATCTATCTATCTATCTATCTATCTCTCTCTCTCGCTCTTCCTCTATCTATCTATATACATAAAATAATAATAATAAAATTAATTACCTGTCGCGACTCTAGAGTTTCGAGCTGTTGTTCTCTTCAGGCGACTTGTTCTTTCTGTTTGACAACAGGAAACGTTTTCTGTGGGTGCAGTGGGAGAAATCTCTCAAAAAACTCTCAAAAACAATAACACAGACCATGAAATACACTGGGAAATTGTAAGACAAGTGAAGCAATACACGCCAGCCAAAAAAGTGTGCAATCTGTGCCTAGAGGAAAATTATCATATACTCAGAAAGATTCCAACTCTAAACCAAAGAAAGTATTTTTTTTTTCCTCTTCACTCACAGAAAACGTTTCCTGTTGTCAAACAGAAATAACAAGTCTCCTGAAGAGATCTTCAGCTCGAAACTCTAGAGTCGCGACAGGTAATTAATTTTATTATTATTATTATAGCATGCTCCTTTTGTTGAGCACTCTACCAACAATGCTGATATCATAATCAAGTATCTATCTATCTATCTATCTATCTATCTATCTATCTATCTATCTATCTATCTATCTATCTATCTATCTATCTATCTATCTATCTATCTATCTATCTATCTATCTATCTATCTATCTATCTATCTATCTGCATGTATGTCTGTCTATCTGTCTATCTGTTTCAGTCCCCGTGTCTGCCTCTGTCTTCACCTCCCTATCTTCCTGTCTGTCTCTATCTGTCTTTGTATCTCTATATCTCACTATTCTTCTTTTCTCTGTGCACATACATACACACAAATACGTATCGAACCTACAAACTCGTTAAAGGAAGTAATTGACTCGAATACCAAAATATTATTTTTATCTGATAAAAAGACTCCCTTGTTCCAGTAACTGCTGCGCATTAGTAAAGATAGAGAAATCGGGAAATAGGGAGAGAAATAACCTTTCAGTTCACCTTTCAGTTTCTCATTATCAGTAAGACCCAGTTAATTTGCAAAAAACATGGAGAGTTTTAGTGAATTGATGCTTCTTTCTGAAAACAAAATGATGAAGGTTTAGAAATATCAGAGATAGATAAAGTGAGATATATATATATATAGAGAGAGAGAAAGAGATTTCAATTCATATCCCTGCAGGTTTAGATGGTAAGAATATTGGTTGACTTTGTTTAAAGATACTAATTTTCTCTTTTCTTGGCTCGTTTAGATTTCAGTCATTACTCTACTCTTTCTTCAAACGTTTGCATTGGCGTATGTATAGTTGGATACCGCTCACTCGTTTCATTTTAAATATCACTGACCTTATCTGATATTAAACAAGCGCCCGACAGTCAAAGATACGCTGAAAACATGACGTCTCATTTCACCAATATTGTGAGCATTGATCTCGCAAGAGGAAAAATTGGCTTTATGCGACCGTACGTTCAAGCAGTGCTCAGTCGCTGGTAACTATTTCTACATCCTAATTAAAGGTTGGCCAAGACAGCGGAGAAATTTCAAGTCCCAGGTATCTATTTAAATATGAGTGTAAATTGAGCTAGCAATAGAAACATGTGCGTGTCTCATGTCTCATCTTTCTTTAAAAAGTTTAAGCATCTCATTATTCTGGGTTGAAAAAAAAGAAAGAAAAAAAAAGAAATTGAAAAGCTCACTGCTCACTATTTCACTGCATAAAAAAACCATTTTAGTCATGGGCACGTGGTGTTTTCAGTACATAGTACGCTCAACATTGGCAGAAGCGTTATTAGCAGTCTGGGGGGTTATTAAACAATGGGTCGAGAAAGAGAACAATAATTTATTAGGGCAGGCACTTAGCTGGACGCACACATTAAACGGTGTTTTTGTTTAGTTTATTTTGCGGATGTTGTTTTTTCAAATTGACTCTCGCAAAGTAAACTAGATGAGGCATTAACACAATCAAAATTACTCATGCAAGTCAAAATAGAGCAGAAAGGCTAAATTTTCTGGAACAGAAAGTGCAATATTATGTGTTGCTTAAATCGGCTCAATGTCAAGTACCCTACTTAAATGCTCCTACTTTAAATAAGCATGTTATAATATTTCTATTATGATACGATCAGCCCGAAACAGAATGAATTACTCGCATCTCAAATTTCATCCCGGCCAGGAATGCAGAGCTGACAGAGTGAGACTCTGGACTCTCCTGTCGACTGTGTGCTGCTTGAACCAGTCATAAGATCTTTAGGGCACCAGAACGACCGACAGTCATCGGTAGCTAACAGTGGATTGTCGATCATATTATTTGATCAACAGTTAATTTTGTCTGCATTGCGAGTTCCGGGTCTTGTTGAAACAAGTCAACTGATAACATAACACTTAATACTCATCCTTTTAAATTTGAAACATTTTTTGTGAAACTTGTCAATTATAGCTAGGATATCACGTTTTAAGTTTTCAAAGTTTTGTTAGCTGTAACACTCTTTCAGAATCCATTAAGAGAAGGTAATTGCTGGAGCCCCTTATTAACCAAAAAAACCCAAGTCTTTTAGTATCTTTATTCAAAGACTGTGTTATAATGCAAACCAAGAGAAATAATATATTTACTTCTTTGCCTGAGTCACCCTCATTTTTTTAAACATGTAAACATTGAATTTTTCAAAGATAATTCGCTATTACAATGCTGTGCCAATGGATACTAGTTAAAAATAACTATCACAGGCTTTTTTGCACTGGTTTTAGGTTTTACTTTCCATGGATTTCAATTGTGTCTATTATAGAAAAAATTTTATTGGAAGATTAAACATGAAGCTAATGAGTTATCGTATCAAATCCAGTCAATTTCATTTACGCACTATTGGTTTTCTAAGGGTTTTTTTCTTTTTATTACATTATCAATTCACAGTTTCAAACCACACCTGAAAAACAGAAACAATAGCATCACTTTAATTAAAATAATGTGTCAACCAGCCTTTAGTAAGAATGAAGGGTGAAGAGACAATCTCAAATTGTGAGGAGTTGTATGAGCGGCTGATTGGTATCGATTTTCTCTTTGAGCTCAGATAGCTCTGACGCGTGAGGTTGTAGTACATGTACTATGTACTTTGTATCCGTAGCAACCTGCGGCTCACCAAGAGTTTATTAAACCGATTGTAATCGGCGGCAGATTGTCGTTAGTAGAAAGCATTCACAGCAGTGCAGGCTCCGTCCTCAGAATCTCAGGTAAGCTGACTGTCTAATGTGAAGTATTTTGTGCCTTTCTGTTTTCATTACTTTTACTGTAGTTTGTAAAATGCATAATTTATGTGAATTAAGATGCATTTTGTTTTTAAGGTTTGCAAAGTTTATTTAGGTTGGTAATGAGTACTATAAATGTATCAATTATTTTACTCCTGAACCTCCATCTAAAAGTTTTAATTTGTTCACCGTGAGTTTAGTGTGTGTCGTTGTTGTGGTTATTATTGCCGCCGCTGTTGTTGTTGTTGTTGTTGTTGTTGTTGTTGTTGTTGTTGTTGTTGTTGTTGTTGTTGTTGTTGTTGTTTTTGTTGTTTTTTTTTTTGTCTTTTATTTAAGACACTAGAATTGAAGAAATACTATCAAGGATATGGAAAAGTTAACAAACGATAAAAGAATTAAAGATAGATAGACAGATACACACAAAGAACAGATAACAGAAGAAAAGGAAACAGAGATTGAAACAGACAAACATAGGGGCATTTCATTGGCCAAAAATGTATGTTTAATCTATTTGTTTTTATTTGCTGTTACATAAGTGTTATTTGTTGTTGCCGGTGAGATAGTAAAATAGTTAATAGGATAAATGGTTTATTTCTCTTCATAAACGTGTATGATGCACTGATATTGTTCCAAAGCAATTCCAATAATATTGATATTGAGATGTACACAATTGTTGTTGTTTTTCGATCTATGGACATTATCACAATATTATAGTGAGTTAGCGGGTATTTGTTTCATAAAATATAATCAATGCAAAACACTTTTCAGCTATAAATCAAATTCTACCAACATACACAGTTCTTTAAGTGTAATCTAGGGCTCAGTAAAAAAAAAGGAAGCATTGCTTTCAAAAAACCCTGGTATTGTGCGGCACTGGGCAGCATTGTTAGTGACGCAAAGTAATAATTACCGCTGGACTTAGGAGACAACGATCGTGGCATCAGCTGCTTACTTACATGACATCGTCTCGAATGCGTAGATCCATTCGCACTAGCAGAAAAGCTAGTGGCAAGCGGGTGGAAAAGGGGGCTGTTAAGGGAGTGACAGGTCGCTAGTAACAGTTCTCTTTTGCAAGACTTATATTATATAAAACAGTTTATTACAGGTAGATCTGAGGCTGGGGTAGGTAAGTAATAGGAATAAAGAGATTTTTCATGGACAGTACTTTAATTAATGATAACAGTGGATATACTAGTGCATATATAAATAAGACCTATGGAAAGTAATAACATGAACAGATAGATAGATAGATAGATAGATAGATAGATAGATAGATAGATAGATAGATAGATAGATAGATAGATAGATAGATAGATAGATAGATAGATAGATAGATAGATAGATAGATAGATAGGTAGGTAGGTAGGTAGGTAGGTAGGTAGGTAGGTAGGTAGGTAGGTAGGTAGGTAGGTAGGTAATAATTAATGATAACAGTGGATATACCAGTGCATAGATAGATAAGACCTATAGAAAGTTAAAACATGAACAGATAGATGGATAGATAGATAGATAGATAGATAGATAGATAGATAAATAGATAGATAAATAGATAGATAGATAGATAGTTAGGTAGGTAGGTAAGTAGGTAGGCAGGCAGGTAGGTAGGTAGGTAGGTAGGTAGGTAGGTAGGTAGGTAGATAGGTATGTAGGTAGGTAAATACATGGATAAATAGGTAGATAAATAGACAGATATATAGGTATGTAGATAGATTGATAAAGAATTTGTTTGAAAACATAAATGTACGAAGGAGTTGTTTTTTTTATTTCGACCTTCTATTGCGGCGTCTTAATTTTTAAAGTTCTCAATGTGAAATTCTGCAATTTAGCTTGATATCTACTAGTTGGAAGCCACGAAATTCGTAGAGATTGTGAGGTAGCAAAGGCTGAAAAAGTTACTGATGAATGTGTAGTGTACTGAAACTCAAAATTATGTTCTATCCGAAAAGGTAAGAAACCATCAGGAATTTAAAAAAAAAAAATTTTTCATGAAGAGATACACTTACCCTTTCATGCTTAGAAAAGCGCAGATTGGACCATATTTGTAAATTTTGTTTTCTGGTTTTTTCTTTTGGTTACTTTTTGTTATCTTTTCCTTGTTTTGTATAAGTCATTAAAAAAATTGATCGACATTCTTTTTGATGCTTTTACAGGCTGTTAATTTTTTTAAGGAGGCTTAATTTTATCTTCCGATTATACAATAAACAAAACATTCTAACAAAAGTGGTCTAAGTGTGAACGATATAAATATATGAAAAGTAAAACGTACGCCTCCACTTTTTTTTTTCTTTTTTTTCTTTTTTTTTTTTTTGGGGGGGGGGGGGATATTGTTTTGTATAAGTCATTAAAAAATTGACCGACATGCTATTTGATGTTTTTACAGGCTATTAATTTATCTTATTATTTATCTTTCGATTTTACAGTAAACAAAACATTCTAACAAAACGGTGCAGTGCGCGCGCTAAAATGAAAAAAAGCCAGATATTATGGCCCTTGATCTGACAGGTGGCAGCACCTTTTGTTGGCTGATTAGTATTTATAGGCATGCTTGCCTACTACATCATACTGGACCATCAAATAAAATGGTCAATGTCAGTATTCCGGAAGGAACAAAAATATCCGATTATTCAAGGGTGTTGAAAAAATATTAGTGAAAGTTATAGAGCCGCAAGAATTATAATGGTAAGATAACTATTTTATGGGGAAAGGTTGATGGATATTTTTAATGTTATGTTGTTTCTTTTTTAAACAAAACTGGTACAATCATGGGAAGTACTCAACTGTCTCATTAGTAATGTCCAAATATGTGGAGTTTATTCGTTTTAAACTTAAAGCTTTAAAATTCAACTACATGACCGTTCTCTTCACTCTAAATGATATCAAAGATCCTCCCTCAACAACATTAGTTTAATTTTTTCTATTTTTATCGTGCCTCGTGTAAAATTATACGTTTCACTGAGAAGGAAGCTTTTGTGACTCACAAATAAACGGAAGCTGATAAACCAAATTAATGGGTTAGTATGACAAGATAACTAAGCCTTACGGCACTGGCCCACGATAATTAAGGCACCATTGTCAGAAACAATGTAAGGGTCTTATATTTTGATTCCATCAGATATGGAAGTTCAAGCAATTGCATGACCTATTAGATCTACGTCAACCCTGCCAGCTTCAATAGAATGATGCTAGTAACATGAAATGTATTAGCAAAAATTTCTAAGTGTGAACGATATAAATAAATTATATGAAAAGTAAAACGTACGCCTCCACTTTTTTTTCGGGGAAGGGGGGGGGGGCGGATTAAAATGAATTTTAATAATTTTATGACTCATGGTCGTGACGCGTCCCGGTTCTTCGCGTGTGAAACCCGACAACTTTCGCGATCTCTGGTGTGAGCTGTATCCAATTCTGTCTGCCCTGTGCTCGTTTTGTGCTCTTGGTTAGTTGGTCACCCTTTGTAGTCGAATTAAGTGCTAAATCAGTGCGGGATCTCTGTTAGCACTGTTGGCGGAAAGGATTTTGTTATTCACCATGCTTTATTAGGGGAAATTGATCCTTTGTAGATGAGAAGCTCATCCTAGTTTTACTTCTCATAGTTTCCCAAGGAGTATCGCATACGGCGACGGGTTCCCAGACTAACGTGTGCCATTTCAACGCGTTGCCACACAGCAGAACATGCAGAAAAACCAATCACATTGTACTGAAACCAACAATCAAACAAATAAATCGTGTCCAATCGTGGAAGGAAATGGGCTTGGACCGGGTATCTGTTGATCGGGAACCCAATACTTGCGCCAACTCACCGCCTTAGTGCGCATTGAGCTTCATATCCTTTGTTATAGTCAGCATTCTTAGTCGCCAGTGATAGTTCAAATGGAGTTAAGCCGACAACTGATATAGTAACATTTTTTATGGGAGGGGGGGGGGGAACAGAAATTCTACAAATATGTGCGATGCATTACTTCAGTTCATAGTTTCTTCTTTTTTTTTTACATATTGAGTCGAAAATTGAGAAGAAAACGAAATGAAACAATAAGACGACAGTCTAAATATGCGGATTTTAGAACAGAATCGAAACTGGGGTAACAGTGAAGCAGAGTGATAGCGAGTTCAGCGCGATTTATTATTATAGAATGTTTTTTTAAGTGCGCAAATTTTAACGCGCACAGTGCTCCCGTACTGACCGATAATACAACTAACAGCATCTGGCTCAATGTTTTATGACTTATAAAAAGTACAGAGAAAAGATTACAAATAGCAATCATTTAATTTCTTAAGGTGTGTACTTTGAAGAAACAATTTTGAGGTTTAGCACACTTTAAATACGTCTGTAATCCTTCAGCTTTGTCCATATCACATTCACGACGAATTTCGTAGGTAGAAATAGTAGTTGAGTTGGTTTAAAGTTTGACGTCAGCACTATATTGTGGACGGATCCCAAGACTGGTATCTGACAATCTTATGTGCTGCCACACACGAGACAGGGCGGGGATACCATTTCTTTTGTCTCAACCGGTCACATTAGACGTGCACCGACCCGACCAGTAGGGCTGAAATCGCCAAGGCTTGAACCACTGATCTCGTGCGTCGGAAACCAATGTTCTACGCAGGGCTGGAGAAGGAGCCTCTATTGTGGCGCACTGGTGAGTTTCAACCAAAAATTTCTAGCATCGTGGGTGTCTCCTTTTTGAACCAAGTCATAATTAAACTTATTCTATGCTGTATTATAATATGATGCATTTTCCCTTTGGTCAACCCAGGCATGGGCGCCATCACGCGAAAGATCGAGAGCTTCCAGCGGTTCCTGCTGCGAGCGTTCTACAACTACGGCTACTTCCTGGCGTGCCATCCCTTCTGGTTCCTGGCGGTCCCAGCCCTGGTCTGTGCGGCGCTCTCGGTCGGCATCCTCACGCTGAATCCCGAATCGGACAGTGGTTAGTACAGCGCCTCCATCAAATTTTGTTATTTTGCCTCTGTTTTCAATGAGGTTGAGGTTTTGCGAACATTAACAAGTAATAAGAAATAACAACAATGGAGCCTCACACTGAATCCTGAAGTGGGCAGTTCTCAGTCAGTACAGTGTCTCCATCATTTTGTTTCCATCTGTTTTCTACGAAGTTAGAATAATGCGAACATTACTTTACTCTACCACGTGTAATAAGAAATAACAATGATCGGATATTTTAAATTCAATCACCCCAATTCTAAAAGAACTTCACTGGCTGCCAGTTTATGCTAGAATAAATTATAAATAAGCTTCTCTCATCTTCCAATGCGAGACCCTTGCACATTTTCCTAAATATATCTCACTTTCACAAATCTAGTAACCCGCTACACTCCTTTGATCCTCTGCCAAAGACCTTGTAAAACCTTGATTTAAACTTATAATTCTTCGACAACGGGCCTTTCACTATCAAAGCGCTCAAATATGGAACGACTTACCAAACGATGTGACAACTGTCGGTTTTACAAAGTGTTTTAAATCTAAATTAAAGACATCTTTTTAGACAATGTTTTAATGCGCATTAAAGGATACCTGTTTATATGGTCTCAATACTATAATCTTTGAAAAATGTTGTTTCTCATTATAAATCTTTTTGGAACAAGGCTGTTTATTACATTAGGTAGATTTTATGATTTTGTATTTAATCAGTTTTTGTAAAATGTATGTATAAGCGTGCTTGTGATCTATTTTATGTTAAGTGCTTTGAGCTTGGCTTTGTTGAGAAAAAGCACTATATAAATAAAGATTATTCTTATTTTAATTATTATTATTCTTATTATTATTATTATTATTATTATTATTATTATTATTATTATTATTATTATTATTATTATNNANTTTAATTT
>RQTK01000413.1:3540-14702 GCA_003991915.1 Elysia chlorotica
GTTCCCCTCCCCACTCTCTCCCCCTCTCTCTCTCCCTCTCGTTCCCCTCTCCACTCTCTCCCCTATCTCCCCTCGCCTCTCTCTTTCTCTCTCTCTCTCTCGACCCTCTCCTAGTTCCACACGATCCCTAAATTCCTTCCAAACAAATTTTTTCTTGCTTTCAATCTCACCAAACAAAGATGGTGTTTTTGGTCTTTCTGCGAATCCAAATGAACGTAACATTGTAATTCGAGGCTAGAGTTACAAGGACAGATTTTTTCATTTTTGTCCAGCTGCGAAACTTGCACAACCTCTCGCCACTTGAGGTATTATCAAACTGTTATTAGCCCGCAGGTTCAGGGGTTTGAAGGCTAGATTCGAAGTTTCACGACGTTCCGAAATTCTATGGAGAAAAGCTGACCTTCAGCGATTTACTAGTCGAGGCTATGTTTTAAAGCGATCAATTTATCCTCGTTGCATCATTTTAAATTTAAGTTATCCTTGGTACAATTGAACGTATTGTGTGTGGATACACCTTACTTAACCGCTCCTTTCATGCAATCAGTGGAATCGAACAACAAAAACTAAACGGCAACCAGAAATCGCAAACCAATACTAATTAGGTCTATCTCAAATGAAGAAAGTTTGAAATCCTAGACTCAATAGTTATTTGAGACTTTAGTTTAACTTGGTCAGCTAGAAACTTATGCGGCTTATTATGCAGTATAAAAGTGTTCGTAAAATGTTTTTCGACATTCAACTCAGGGCAACTTTCCCTTTACAAATCTATGAAATTTGTTCATTTATTTGTAGTATACGACAGGAGTCATGGTATCCCCCCCCCCCTGTTTCGTGTGTGGCAGCACATAAAATTGTCAGACGTCCGTCTTGGGGCCCCTCCAGTATATAGCCAATATAGTGCTGCTGTTGGACGTTAAACCAACCCAACCCGCCCCCTCATTTATTTGTTCATTTCATGACACCGTAGCTGTCTATGTTTGCTGAGGGGACCCTAAAAGATACGTGTATTTTCAAAAGCCAAATGTGAAATACAGATACGCAGGTATAAACGCAGGTAAACAAAAACTGTTGCTCCACAGAAAACAAAAAGTCCCCCATGTCGGGATTACAATCCGTACTGACTCTGACCTCACACTGGGAACAAAGACCTGGGTTTTCTTAATCTTGAATGCAAAATGATATCACTGTGTGTTCCTAGGCAAATGATATAAAAACATATCTCGAATTGTCTTAGCGTCTATGCTGCTGCTATCGGTGCCTATGCTGATTAAAGCAAAGAGACACTTAATGAAGATCAGGTCCAGGACAAACGTGGAGCTGTAAATCGCTGTGCGAGGCCAGGGTCTGCAATAAACATTAATGGCCACACCTGTGTGACTACAACGATCAACTGACGCGATTTTAGTTCGGTGCCCTAGAGACATTGTGCAGGAGTAGACAGAGAACAATAGGGTGGAACAAATACATTTCTAAAACAGGCGCAAGAAGGCCCATACTAATCTGAATCTACAATCTGGATTTCTGTCTATCTATGTAAGTGAGATTTGCTGTACAACGTAGCCTGATTATTTATGCAAACATGTGCCTGGAAAAATGAACGTTTCTATTCTGTAAGAAGATTATTTTTCAATCACAGTTTTTTTTTTTAAAGAGTTTTATGCGTAAAAGCGTCATGAGCTAATTTTCTTCGCTGTAGCGCTCTACACAAACGATCTGCATTATTGCACTATTATCTATTTATCTATCTATCTATCTATCTATCTATCTATCTATCTATCTATCTATCTATCTATCTATCTATCTATCTATCTATCTATCTATCTATCTATCTATCTATCTATCTATCTATCTATCTATCTATCTATCTATCTATCTATCTATCTATCTATCTATCTATCTATCTATCTATCTCTCTCTCTCTTCCTCTCTCTCTCTCTCTCTCTCTCTCTCTCTCTCTCTCTCTCTCTCTCTCTCTCTCCCTCTCTCTCTCTTTAGAATTGTTCCAATTACTCTTTTCTCTCATTTTTCCCATCTCAGTCTTTGTCTAGTGCCCCATTTCCGTACATAATTCAATGTATTTTTCTTCTATCTCTCATTACCATCTGTTATTACAGAGTGTTACATGTACCTTTTATCTCTTCGATCTGCTCAAAGCCTTCTTTCTCTACTCTATACTTGCTCCCCTCACGCGACACTTTTTTTTTGTCTTTTACTCATACTGTTTTTCTCTTTGAGTTGTGTTTACCTCTCTCTGATAGAGTATCTCAGCTATGTTGTTCTACTTTCCCTGTCTTCTTCTGTTTGACTTTTTTTTCTTCTCTCTCTCTTTCTATCTTTATTTTTCTATCTCTCTTTCTCCCTCTATTTCTCTCTTTTTCTCTCTCTTTCTGTCTCTCTTTCTTTCTTTGTCTCTCTCTCTCTCTCTCTCTCTCTCTCTCTCTCTCTCTCTCTCTCTCTCTCTCTCTCTCTCCTGTCTGTCTGTTGCATAGGGCTGAACTTTTATTTGGAAGATACCTGTTTCGATTCCAACGACCAGACAAACTTCAGATAGGATTGGTGTCAGTGCACTGCGCATAACCAAGTAAGTGAGTCAGATATCAGTCTTGGGTCTAGGCTTAATAGCTCTTGAATCCTCAGAAAATTAATGAGAACTGTAACTGAAACAATGTGTGATAACCTTCCACGCTCGCCTAATCCCGTGTACAATCGATGAACTTTAAGCCATAAGTCAGCTTTCAACTACATGTACATCTACACACTTCGTTACATATTTTGTAGGAATTGTAAGTACAAAAAGCAGAATATTTAGACGCTGGATCCACAGCATTCAGATACAAAAGTCGAGCGTCTAACTTTACAGCCTCTTTGTTCATTCTAACCTAAGTGCATTTTATCCTAAAACGAAGGCGTTTACACTCAAAGCACATCATAGATACCAAAGATATTTGTTTGCTTAACTAAGATCCACATATTTTTCCTTATGGCATTTAGGATAATAAAATTGGTTGAGCTTTGATAAGATGAAGCAACAAGTATAGGGGTCATAGATCTAGCCCGGCCTGTACAAATGGGTGGGTGTATCCTGTGTATTGTGTATTGAGTTTGCCTAACTTGCTGGTACACATAGCCTAGATGAACAGGTGGGGCTTTAAACCCGCAACTCAACAATGCATGATAATTCTTAGATCAATAATAATATAACAAATTAATGGGTATATGGGGGAGGGAGAGAGAGAGAGAGAGAGAGAGCTAGAGAGAGATAAAGAGAGAGAGAGAGAGAGAGAGAGAGAGAGAGAGAGAGAGACGAAGTTGCTATACAGGCAGGAGCTGTTATACATCAAGGGGGACCCTGGGGTAGAACATCGGCTTCCGATGCAAAAGGTCCGGATTCTAGTCCTGAAGAATTGCGCTCCCTAAAGGCTGGGTCGGTGTCAGTTTAATGTGACCGGCTGAGACAGGAGTTATGGTATCCCCGTCGTGTTTCGTGTGTGGCAGCACATAAAATTGTCAGATGTCAGTCTTAGGGCCCGTCCACAATATAGCCTATATAGTGCTGGTGTTGGACGTGAAACCAACTCAACTCCTTTATACAGACAGACAGAATGATAAAGACAGACAGAGACGGCGGCATAGACAGTATTTTTTGTTTGTTTTTGCTTCTAAGAAATTGTTTCGGGAGAGACATTATAAATTAATTGAGACTGAGTGTAAGGCAAAGTTAATGCGCTAGATCCTACAATTCAGTTGCTGTTATATTTTTGGACTCAAAACGAAGGAGTCATTAGGTACCTGGTTCACTAGCGAGGATACCAGATCTGTTTCAGATAGCCTCGTTCACACGACTCACCTTAAGAATTTAATTTTTTTAAAGATCACCCAACTCGTGTTTTAAGCGTTACTAACCAAAATATTATTGCTGTTTATGTAAGAGAAGATAATAATAAGTTTAGATAAGGCTTAAGACTTTCTTTTTTACACTTGTTGTATTAGAACATGACAATGAAAACTAGTATGCAGCCTGGTCTAGTTCTATGGGTATCTTATGGTGTCTGAACCATCTCCACACACACAATCTGGTTTAAAGGGTGGAGAGAGATAGATAGATAGAGAGAGAGAGAGAGAGAGAGAGAGAGAGAGAGAGAGAGGAGGCGTAAGAGGGCAAGGGAGAGAGAGAGAAAGGAGAGCAGGAATAAAGTATAGGGTAGATAGACAATTGATAAAAGATAAGAAGACAAAAAGACGGACATGAGGGATAAAAAGGAAGAGGGGCAGACAGAATGAGAGAATGAGATCGAGAGAAAGAAAGAGATAGACGGCTAGCTAATTACTTATGCCATGTGTGAAAAGGCTGAAATGAATCAGTAACGTTGTCCAAAGACAAAAGCGTGAAGAAAATCAATGTCCTAGTGCATGGGACAGCATTGGATTGGTCAGGGCGCGCTAGACCTGTGAAATTAGCTCTGCTTTGCGGGTCAACGCTCTTAGGGAACGGTTCATTTGTGTACATGTATTCATCAAATTTATCGCCAGTTTAAGTTCTTATTGGGAACTTCAGTAGAAGTCGGTTGGTACCAGTTAGTGCACTGTATGTACACGGCTCATGTTTTAATTATTCAACACCTCACTCTGGTTAGTAGCAGTTTTAGGAAACAAAGGGTTGAGGGAAAAGTGAGGGGAAAAGCTTTTTAAACGGAACTACCGAATCAAAGTTATTTCTTCTTTATCTATTTATCTATCTGTCTATCTAACTATATATTTCTCTATCTATCTATCAATCTATTTATCTATAATAATAATAATAATAATAATGAAGATCATTTTTTAAGCGCTTTATCCCAGCATAGCCGGCTCAAAGCGCTTTACATAGTTAAGACGATACAATTTATCAGCCATTCACACACATTATAAGGCAGTTTTGCACATAAAGGACATGATACAAGAGAGAGAGAGAGAAAGGAGAGCAGGAATAAAGGATAGCGTAGGTAGACAATAATTGAATGTCTGAGATAAGAAGACGAAAAGAAGACGGACATGAACGGTATAATGGAAGAGAGGCACAGAGAGACAGAGAGAAAGAGAGAATGAGATCGAGAGAAAGAGAGAATGAGATCGAGAGAAAGAGAGAAACAGATAGAGAGAAAGAAAGAGATAGGCGGCTAGCTAATTACGTATGCCATGTGTGAAAAGGCTGAAATGAATCAGTAACGTAGTTCAAAGACAAAAGCGTGAAGAAAATCAATGTCCTAGTGCATGGGACGGCATGGAATTGGTCAGGGCAGGCTAGACCTGTGAAATTAGCTCTGCTTTGCGGGTCAACGCTTTAGGGAACGGTTCATTTGTGTACATGTATTCATCAAGTTTATCGCCAGTTTAAGTTCTTAATCTTATTGGGAAGTTCAGTAGAGGTCGGTTGGTACCAGTTAGTGCACTGTATATACACGGATCACGTTTTAATTATTCAACACCTCAGTCTGGTTAGGAGCAGTTTTAGGAAACAAAAGGTTGAGGGGAAAAGTGAGGGAAAAAGCTTGTTTACAGAAATACTGAACCAAAAGTAGTTCTCCTTTATCTATCTATATATCTATCTATCTATCTATCTATCTATCTATCTATCTATCTATCTATCTATCTATCTATCTATCTATCTATCTATCTATCTATCTATCTATCTATCTATCTATCTATCTATCTATCTATCTATCTATCTATCTATCTAGATAGATAGATAGTCAAAAACACAAAGGACAGACAATAAGTCTCCCTGTTGTAAAACGTATTCTCACAAGAAGTGGTTCAATGTAAAAATTGACTGCTCTAGATAAGTATAAAACTCATTGCGTGTGTTGAGATGAACATAGAGATGACATTACCTGCATTGCATTGTCTAATCCAGGCGTTGCGCTTGATTGACCTGGGTCAGGGGGTTGGTCTGCTCCCAGGGACAGTTCGATAGTATTACATACATCTCCGTTCGGATGGCCAGGCTATGTGAGCTGTTTATGATGATGGGTTATACCTTGAGGTCATTAGGGAAATATATAAACCGCCGGTCCACAATTAACACAGAAAGTCTGAGACTAAATTAGACATAACTCGCTGTGTTTGTTTATGCAAGTGTTGAATAAGTGTTGTGTGTGTCGTGACTGCCACCAACATACACTGAGGCCATAAGACTCTTTAAATGGGCTTAGGAGATGCAAAATATGCACCAACATCTATTGCCTTGAGAGCCGTAACAAAAGTAAAACTTTAAAATAAAGAACGAATCGATTTCCTATGGTTACGGTTATGCAGGTTTTAGAGTTGACTGAACAAGGAAATATAATAAAGAATAGATAGACGCGCGATCTTAACGTATCGTTTTGAAAAAATCAAACAGGGAAAGCTCTTCATGAGAATGCATAAAAACCTAGGGGAAGAGGAATATGTAGCAGGCTTTGATAGGTTTTATACATCAATTGGTTAGGATCACAAAAAGAGAATAGTCGAGAAAACGTTATATTCTTTTAGACTTCATACAGGTGGAGTTTTAGGGCATTCTTTGTAATGGACTGATATGTGCGGTTGCAAGGACACACGATATCCCACTGGAAAATGAAGAGCATCTGATCTGTTTAATCAAGGGAAAACGCTGCTGATTGTATCCTTGTGGTTGTTGAATCAAACACAGACAATACTTTTGTCTCTATCACTGCGGCTTGAACAAAATACAACCTGCACGTCTTTCTATCAAATCGAATCCGGGCCTATTAATTTTACTTTAATAGATTGACAAAATAATGAGAGCTTCTGGAGGGTTATGAAATGTTAAAATATGTAAGCTAATTTTGAAAGAAAAATCATCTACAACGTGGCTTCGTTTATCGCTTCACATGAAATTCCAGGTGTGTTCATTTCTAACAGAATAAGAAACGTATCAATGAAATCAAAAATACTGTGGCTCTCCTGGTAAACAACAACAGAGGAGAATCATTAAACATCTAACACAGCATCGACCTCAAGCGTACCTAAACAAAGAGGAAAGTCTTGCTGGTTGCAAATATTAATTTCAGTACAATAGTATATCATAAATTAGCTGCACAATGAACAATGTGGTTCCAAATTGTGAAGATAGTTCCATACGCAATAATACTATTTAAGTCAACTATCACAATGCCTAAAAGTGTTTTAGTTTTCTCCAACGAAGATGCTCTTTAAATCACACTTTCACAATAACAATAGAAATGTAAGCACATTAATATTCACCAGTCACATTAAATATAGCACAATTCTGTTTTCTTGTGTTGTCTTAAGTTTCCCTAGTTTAGCACATTTTTTTCTCAATAGATGAAGAAACATATTTTCCCCGTCATGTACACGCTATCCATGACCAAGGCACATCAGGAGAAGATCGAACCATTAGTAAGTTTGGTTTCCCTGTGCCCCTGGCTGATGTCTAGATCTGAATGCCCCCCCCCCCTGCCCGGGCCGCGTGCGTGGTGAGCAGCCAGTGGGGTGACACATGTATGTGCGTGACCCGCCCAGCCCAGTGCGACCAGAAACCCCGGCTTCGATCTACTCCTCCATCTTAGTCCTCCGACTTTCACTCTTTCTCTCTCACACGCTATCATTCTCTTTCCTTTCTCTTTCCTCTCTCTCTCTCTCTCCCTCTCTCTCTCTCTCTCTTCTCTCTCTCTCTCTCTCTCTCTCTCTCTCTCTCTCTCTCTCTCTCTCTCTCTCTCTCTCTATCTACCTATCTACTCGTATCGCGTATCTCCATCTACCTGTCTATCTAGAAATCTATCTTTCTCTACTTGTATTATTATATGCATCTCGATCTCACTTTATTTGGGGGAAGCGGTGGCCCCTTTTCTTGTGTGGCAGCACATAAAATTGTCAGACGCCAGTCTTGGGGCCCGTCCACATTATAGTCTATATAGTGCTGATGCTGGGCGTTAAACCAACTCAACTTTATTTACCTTAGGTTCTATGAAGGAAACTATCAAATTTCTTCATGATACATGAGCATTCGTCTATCGATTACGAACAAGATGTTAGTTATCATTTCCTTTCGTATAATTATTTTAATGTTATATACCTTTTCACGAATAATTATACTTTTGGCCCACTTATTTCACCAATGACCAAGGGCGGCTCGTGCCTTTGGGCAGGGTGGGCAGTGCCCGACCTGTCTCGCTAAAAAGGGGTTGTGTTACAAAAATACAATGTAAATAATAATATGACAAAAATGAAAATCAATGATTTCAGAATCTGCAACTATAAGAGATTAAACCATAGTACGCTCTTTCCTGGCGCGACGTGGTTTAGAGGTCTACATCGGTGCGCGGAGAGCAAGGGCAGACTATTTCCAAGTTTCAGCATCGCGCGCAGTAGAGTCCCCTTTCACCAAGGTGGGCTAATGTGAATTTGCCCAACCTCCTTGTAGTATTCCTAATACAAACATTGGACTTTGACCCTAACGCTTTCTATGTCTTCATAATAAGCCAAGTCGGGCTAGCCCCACTTGGCTAATTTTTCTGATATTTTGAACCAAATTTTTTTAATATTTCTATAAAGTAATAACTCTAGGCCTCTACACTGATTCAAGCAAGTCCGTGGTGGTCAGTTTAATTTAAACATGTACATATTGGCCCCTTATTAATAATACGATCATCATATTTATTGTTTTTAACCTCAAAGTTTAAAACAGCAATGAATTAAATATACTTTAGCATTAGGCAAACAGGCAATACAATATGACTGAAGATTGAGCCTGTAAGGCAAGCCACATAGGGATGGGCCAAGGCGGTGTCATTTTCAGGCATCTGAGGAAATTTGGGTTGCCGTCTATCTACAGTTCAAACACACAGTGCAAGTTAGCCTAATAAGATCTCTGGTTCAACCGTACTTAGCCTAAACCCCCACTCCCTCACTCAGTCACATATTGACTTTTTTGGGCTAGTTGTTGCATTGAGAAGTTGTGCACTGCATTGTCACTTGTCAGCAATTGTTGCTGTCGGTACTGTGAGATACTACTCAAGAATACTGTAATTATTTTGCTTTTTTCATTGTGATCTAACTAGATCTAGAATCTACTTACTTGCAGTGGCTGTATTAACATTTAACATCGCAGGAATTTATCGCTGAGTGTTCGGATTTAAATAGGAAAGTCATTGACAAGTTTTCAACTTTAAAGTCTTGTCCTATATAAATACATGTAACAGAAAGATCAACACCGCCGTCACAATTAAGTAAGGAACATCATTATCATCATCATCATCATCATCATCATCATCATCATTTTTATTATTATTATCATCATCATCATCATCATCATCATCATCATCATCATCATCATCATACCACCACCACCGCCGCCACTGCCACTTTGCCCGAGCTGTTTTTTAAGGCACCAGCCGCCACTGCCAATGACACTTCATATTTCTTAAAGAGTTGTGTTTTGGGCCCACTTATTTCACCAATGACACTTCAACATAATTATTTCTAAACGTGTACAATTTTTGGTCCAATTAGTTTAATTTTCTTTTTAAATTCTAGCATATCATCTCTATGTACCCATCTGTCCCTAACCTTTTCTACTATCTCTGTGTGTCTGTTTGCGTGTGTCTCTTTCTCACTCTCTCTTGTTCTATCTCTATGTATCGATCTATCTATCTTTTTTTTCTTTCTTTCTTTGTCTCTCTCTCTTTCTCTCTCTCTCTCTCTCTCTCTCTCTCTCTCTCTCTCCGTCCCTGCCCTTCACCCTTTCCTACTTAGTTTCTTTGTACACGCCCATCTATCTATATTGTTTTGTGTTATTGTTTTCCCCCTAGATTCGTTACATTAGGTCCGTCTCTAAAATATTTTCATCTCTGTTTTCGGTCTCTTTTTAAGAGCAAGTCCATTAGATTCTGTTCCTTTTTTATTTTAATCCATATAATTATCGATTACTTTTTGCCCTTTTTTCTCCCATTTTCTCTATTTGTTTTTCCTTTCTTGGTTATCGCTTCTTTTTCACTGATCAGTTTGCATTAAATTTCGCTATCAATCATTCCATTTATTTTTCAATCATTTCCTTTTCATTTTATCTCTATCTATTTACCTACCTCTTATTATCCACCTACACATACACACATATTTTATTCTCTTTTGTTTTTCCAAATCTAAATCCTTCCTCTTCTCTCTCATCTCCCCCCTCTCTCTCCCTCTCTCGATCTCTCTCATCTCTCTCCCCATCCCTATACCTCTCTCTCTTTCTCTCTCGATTTCTCCCCCTCTCTCTCAGCTTTTCTCTCTCCCTCTCTTTCTCTTCTCTTTCGATTTCTCTCCCTGCCCCCCTCTCTCTCTCTCCGTCTCTTTCTCTCGATCTGTCTCCCCTCTCTCTCTCTCTTTCTCTCGATCTATCTCCCTCTTTCCCATTCTCTATCCTCTCTTCTTCTCTCTATGAGCAGGATCAGCCCCATCTTCTCTTGCTCCCATCCTTGCAGATTTCTTCATAAAAATGACCTCAATCTTGATTCATCTTGTCCCATTCCAGCCTCCAGCCACGCATGTACGTTGCGCATTCACTTTGGTGACAATATTAGCACGCATGTGTCTCCGTAAACTATCCCTGGGGATTGAGTGAGTGAGTTTGTTTTACGGCACGTCAGCACGGTAACGGCTATGTTGTGCCCATGATGTCCTAAGACAGTTAATACATTATACTAGTAGCAACGGTGACTCTTTTATCTCTCTGAGTAGTACAAAGTAAAAATTGTGCGTAAAAAGTGCCTCAGGAGACAACAAACATCCAGAGCGAAAGGTAGACACACCCAGCGAGGTAAGCGGCCTTGCTGCTCCTCTGACAGCTGTTGCTGGTGAGTAGGATGGATCGATAACCAATCAGGTAAGACTTGGGCCTGGAGTGGCACGCATCTCTGTCACTGGTGCAGTTTCCCTTTCCGTGCATTCTTCTG
The DNA here is from genome assembly GCA_003991915.1 of Elysia chlorotica. Lineage (NCBI taxonomy): Eukaryota > Metazoa > Mollusca > Gastropoda > Plakobranchidae > Elysia > Elysia chlorotica. Next base: position 14,478 of record RQTK01000413.1, read on the forward strand.
TAGGTTGGGAAGTCGAGTGCCGGTTTTCTCGTGGTTATTAAGTAGTACTATTGGTAGTGGCGAAAGTAGTAGTCGTAGTATCAGTAATAGCCGTTGCTGTTGTTTTTTGTTATTATCGATGTTGCTGTTATTGTTGTTGTTGTTGTTATTGTTGTTGTTGATGTTGTTGGTATTGTTGTTGTTGTTGTTGTTGTTGTTGTTGTTGTTGTTGTTGTTGTTGTTGTT
>RQTK01000413.1:17028-69700 GCA_003991915.1 Elysia chlorotica
TGAAAGAAAAAAGTAACAGAATGGTTATTTTCAATTCCTCTCTCTCTCAGTCCTTTTATCCAATTTCCGAAGCTTTTGATACTTTGTAATTTTTAGTTATAAACAATGTTTCAATTTAATAAATAGTATTTGTAGTTTTAAGTCAAATCAATTTGGGGTTGTTTGTTTGTTTGTTTGACGTTGTTTTGTTCTTGTTTAGTTGTTTGTTTGTTGTTTTTGTTTTTTGGTAAAATATTTTAAGATCAGAGAGAATATAATTAATCCAAAATAACAATTATTTTTATCATGATAATAACGGAATGAGAAACAAAAATTTCAAATATGCAAAGGAATGGCATCTCATATCAATGTTTTTCTTACTTTCAACACGTGATGGAAATAGATGGCAATGGATGGATAAAGATAATTGTTTGACATAAGCACACTAGTCTTAATCTACTTCTATTTCTAATTGAACAGTATTTGGGAGGTGTGAACATGGTTCGAATATATCCTCGTTTGCTTTACAAATCATTAGAACTTGGTATTCATCTTCAGAGAGAGAGAGAGAGAGAGAGAGAGTGAGAGAGAGAGAGAAACCCCCCCTCCCCCTCCCCGCTTGTCACTAACGATGAGTCCAACAATTTTGTATTAGCAGGAGATTCAAATGTTTTCTTGTCAAAGACAAAAATGACAAACCTATAATCAGTAAATTGTCAAATTGCAAAATATTACTCAGACATAACATACCCCCATAGTTCTCGATAGCAATGATAAGATTATTTACTGCCGTTGTCACATTTAGTTGTCTGACGTGTCCCTTGGTTATTTATAGGATGCTACATTTTCAAAAAATTGTGTACTTCACCGCAAGTGTTATCAGGTGAAGCTTATACAATGGATAAGTTAAGACCCACGACAAATATCCCCCCCCCCCCTGGGCAGTCCGTTTAGGCTTTGGAACCATCAAAATAGAAGGCCTGCCTTGGTATGGTGCTGTTCTCCAGCCCTCTGTCTATTTTAGTGACTTTGATATTGTGGTTGCCATGCGATCTGGGCTGGAGAAACATTGGGATTGTTGGCATCTTCGCACACAATCACCGAAATGCTTTATAAACTTACTAATTTAAACACCTGAACATTGGTTTCTTCTATCAAACATAGTTTAGCTAAAGCCATACATGAGGCAAAAATGCTAGAGTTTCCAGATACATCTACACAGATTTTATTAGTAATGTCCAAAACAAATAAAACGATACAACACCCAAAACAACAAAATACACACAGTTAATTAATGTAATACAATTAATGCAACACATTTCTCTCTAAATCCGTTGAATAAAATTTACTGCGGTTAGTTTTTTATTCGGTCGCATTACATGTTAAAATCTCTTACCAAGATGTTCTGCTAAGAATTGGAGAACCGGTGAATAATATTGAATAATATGTAGACGTTTTCCTACATACACAAAAAAGCACTGTCAACCACATGAATCTAAATATTTTATTTTCCGTTTGGACACTGCGTGTTCCTTTTTATGAGTAGAAAAGGCGCAAAGGTCATCACGAACCAAACCACTTGCGCGGTGCGCCAACTTGAACCTACCACAGTTCAGGTCTTCTACAATTTGTGGCTCCTGAAGAAATCATATTCCTATTATAATCTAGAGAAAATGTGAGAAACTTCCGTCGAACAAGCTTTTGTTGTGAGGTGTGGGGCTCACAGCTCAGCAATGGTAGAATGGAAGGTTCAATGAGACAGATCCTACTGCCACTATCACTTCTCTGGTTTATTGTCAAATATAATTTCTTATGAAACAGGTGGTATGTTTTACATTAGTTGTTGTAGCTGGTTCTGGTTTGCTTTCAACTTGTTCGCTTTCGTTCAACAACTAGTGTCCATGTAACATTAACAGCAATCAAGTTCTGAGATTTATTTTCCATTAGCTCTGATCGCGTTATGAAATTTTCTGTGCTGGATCAACTCACAACACAATAATCCTGATGTATAATAAAGCCACGTACATCTCTGAGTAGAAATTGATAGTGATAGAAACTACACAAGACAAATGTTGCTTGAAATTCGTTGCAAATATGGAACTATATTATTTTTCTATCAAACCAAAGCAGTCATGATTGCGGTAAAATAACAATCAGAGGGAAACGTCTGAGGGTGAGGCGGAAGCTTGAGGGAACACGAGAAAGATGTAGGCGTCTTTGATCACAGAGTGTTAGAACTATGATAAGTAGTAGAAGGAGAAATGTGTGTGTTATTATTATTATTATTATTATTATTATTATTATTATTATTATCCTCATCATCATCATCATCATTATTATTATTATACATTTATTTAGCGCTTTCCATTAAAAGTAAAATATCCCAAAGCCCAGGTGCTTTACATGGAATACACAAAGTAAACTTATTTGAACAAATAAACATCAAGTTGATCTTGTATCATTATTAGTTGTGGTGGGTTGTTTTTTTTACGTTCCTTCGTTATTCTTCGTTTTTGCTCCAAATTTTGAAGATGATTTTTGACTGTCCACTTCATGTCATCCTAAAGTAACTTTTATTTGACATTAGTAGTTTTTTCGACATATCACCGTGGTATGCTGTACCTTTCTCTTTTGTCGGAGCATATCTTTATGTCTGGTAGTAAAACAAATAAAGAGAATCTTTGTTAAAATTCCCCGAATCTGTTTCAAAAACGAAAGATAGAATTTTAATTAAAGAGTAAAAATAAAACACACTTTGGTGAGTTAATCATTGATAGTCATCATTGTAGTTACTCTGTTATTTAGTTATTTTTAATGATTTTGAGAACCCACCATTAGTTTTGTTCTGTGATCCTTTAGCTACTTATTATGGGCGAATGGTTCTTACTATAACTGGTGTACGAGTGTAGTGGGGGGGGGGGGGTAATCGTAGATATTGCAAAGATTAAATTCTTTTGATGTTACAGAATCTTACACTATTAACCATGCCATGTTTCGTTTATTCATACTCCTGCGTTGCCGATGAACAAGAAATGAACTTGCCCTTAATCAACACAATCTGAACAAATAAGGCTGTCCACTGGTGGGGTTATTTACTTCTTTGGTATACGTGTAGTGCTGAAAAAAACTTTGCCACGTAAACCTAAGTGATTGATATTTCGAATATACTTTTTTTTAACACGCGAAATTCGTAAAAAGATCTAGAATAAATTTATATAGTCGACGCTTTTAATGTTTATAGGTTACAAAAATCGCTTTACTTTTGAATTTCAGGATTAAAAATAATTATTACACCATCCTAGGAAGACAGTATAAGTATATTATAAAAATAGTATAATGACACTTAAAAATCTAGAAAGTTAGTCAAACATGTCATGCTTTTCCTTTGATCCACTGCAATTAATGCTAGATCGACAGGCGGTTGGAGGAGTGACCCCGTCTTTTAACTAGATAAACTTTGTCTTGATGTGCTAGCTTGACATGAGACTCGCAAGCATTGAGGTTCTAGCTTCTACCCTGACAGAGTACAACTCTAGTCAGGGGATACCGCAGTCGAAATAAATGTAGGGAATGTGGTAGAGCTAGTTTTAGAGCGCCGGCTTTTGATGCATGCGGTCCGAATTCAAGCCCCAGTCTGGTGGCTGCTTTGTCCCCTACTGTTTTGATCACTGGCCAAGTCCAGGCTATCCCGCCCTGGGGTCATGCTACTGTAAAAGAACTTACTTCAGACCTTGGATACTTCACACTAGGAAAGAGCTTCGCTTTCTCCAAGTAATTTTTTTTTATAATAAGATAGAGAGCAAGGCGATTGCTGGGAAAGAGAAGCTTATAGAACCAGAACAGCCTCAGCCGACTGGCACAACACTGACTTTACTTGCAGCAACAGAGACTGACAGGGATACCACAAACAATGAGGCAAAAAGAGAAAATATGATGAATACACAACAAGCTCCCTTTCACCTTTTTTTATTAAAATGATTTACATCAACAGAATGTAATCTATACAAAGAAAATGATGGGTGGACGGATTTTTTCCTGACAGTCAGAAGGCATTGTGCGTTTTTTTTAAGGTGCCTCCATGTTTTAGTAGCGCTTAAGTTAATATATGAAAATATCTATGATGATACAAAATGATAATGATGATGATGACGATGATGATGATGATGATGATGATGATGATGATGATGATGATGATGATGATGATGATGATGATGATGATGATGATGATGATGATGATGTGATGATGATGATGATGATGATGATGATGATGATGATGATGATGATGATGTTGATGATGATGATGATGATGATTAAAGTGATGATGTTCGTGGTGGTCATGAGGATGCAAATAATAATGATGCTGATGCTGAGATCAAGGGGCGAGCACAAGCGAAGCCTCAATCATGCCCGCGTTGCGTAGAACTCTCTCCAGGCTGCTGGCCTTGGCGTTGCCACCTTCTCGAGCTTTCCAGGTCTGCAGCATGTCAAACGCCTGCACGGAGACAAAACACAGAAAATACAAATAACACAGACCTCAGTCTTAAAAAATACAAACAACATGGATCTAAGTCTTGAAGACGTGTGTAGAAAAGAGTCATTTGTCAGGTAGACAATTGTATATATAGACTAGTAATAATATAATTATACATGTACATGTCAGTAAACCGTGCTGTAGATTCATGTGTTGTTTTTTATTGGTAAAACCGTACAAAAATTCACACACTAAATTTGTAGCAAAAGATTGTCTCTTCCTTTAACTCACTCACTCACTCACTCACTCACTATCCAGCGGCGTTTGAGGAAGTGTTGGCTGCCTGCACTGCTTTCTGTACTACTTACCTCCATAGTTTTCGTTTCTCTGTGTTGGTGTATACCTCTGTGCTATTTACCTCCATACTTTTCGTCTCTCTGTGTTGGTGTATACCTCTGTACTATTTACCTCCATTCTTTTCGTTTCTCTGTGTTGGTGTATACCTCTGTGCTATTTACCTCCATACTTTTCGTCTCTCTGTGTTGGTGTATACCTCTGTGCTATTTACCTCCATACTTTTCGTCTCTCTGTGTTGGTGTATACCTCTGTGCTATTTACCCTAGTCCATTCCTTAATGTTGTTCATGTATCCAAATTAAGAATCTGTGTTGGTGTATACCTCTGTGCTATTTACCTCCATACTTTTCGTCTCTCTGTGTTGGTGTATACCTCTGTGCTATTTACCTCCATACTTTTCGTCTCTCTGTGTTGGTGTATACCTCTGTGCTATTTACCTCCATACTTTTCGTCTCTCTGTGTTGGTGTATACCTCTGTACTATTTACCTCCATACTTTTCGTCTCTCTGTGTTGGTGTATACCTCTGTACTATTTACCTCCATACTTTTCGTCTCTCTGTGTTGGTGTATACCTCTGTGCTATTTCGTCTAGTCCATTCCTTAATGTTGTTCATGTATCCAAATTAAGAATGTTCTCTACTCCTTCTTTTTATCATTCCCCTGTTGGACATCTTTCATCAACATGCATTTCCTTCTTCGGGCATGGGCAAAGAGTGATAGTTTTCTTTTCTTTAAGACGCCAAAAAGAAGTCATGGTACAGTCAGTTATGGTAAAATACGATCGTTGGTTCTTTTTTTTTCTTTTTAACTTATTCTAAGTAGACGTCTGCAGAACCACATAACAATACTATTGATTTTCTTCCCATCCCTCTTCTCCAAATGTCATGACTGCCCATATCAAATTTTCATAATTTTCGGCTTTATCTATTTACCAAAATGTTTATCCTTACATCATTATTGTTAAGGTGTATCATTCTTTTCTGTGCTAATGTAATTCAAGTGTTCACATCTGGAGACAGTCAGCATTGTCTGTTTTTATTGAACCAAGATATTTGAAGTTTTCAACACATGGTTATTTGTTGCTAATATTAACTGGTATGTATTCTTCATTCCCTATGTGCATACATTTTGTTTTCATTGCATTCAGCTTAAGACACTTTTTTTTTTCTATTTTTCTATTGCAGCTTTGAGTTTGTTTATTCTTGTTGAGACTTGTGCATGGTCAGTGTCACATATCGCTGTTTACTCTGCATGGTCAGTGTCACATATCGCTGTTCACTCTGCATGGTCATTGGCACATATCACTGTTTACTCTGCATGATCATTGGCACATATGGCTGTTTACTCTGCATGGTCATTGGCACATATCGCTGTTTACTCTGCATGGTCATTGGTGCGTATCGCTGTTTACTCTGCATGGTCAGTGGCCCATATCGCTGTTTACTTTGTGTGGTCAGTGGCCCATATCGCTGTTTACTCTGCATGGTCATTGGCACATATCGCTGTTTACTCTGCATGGTCAGTGGCCCATATCGCTGTTTACTTTGTGTGGTCAGTGGCCCATATCGCTGTTTACTCTGCGTGGTCATTGGCACATATCGCTGTTTACTCTGCATGGTCAGTGTCACATATCGCTGTTTACTCTGCATGGTCATTGGCAGATATCGCTGTTTACTCTGCATGGTCATTGGCAGATATCACTATTTACTCTGCATGGTCATTGGCAGATATCGCTGTTTACTCTGCATGGTCATTGGCACATATCACTGTTTACTCTGCATGTCTAAGCCTTGAGACTTTCCTACCTCCAACCAATATTCCATAGTTGTCCATGTCAGCGTCTCTCATTTTCTGTTCTGTGTACGTGCTCAAGAGATGTAGAGAAGAGATGCATCCCTGTCTGACGCCCTTTCCGATTTTCAAGGGCCTGGTGTACATCTCCATCCTATTTTTCGCCTTTTGGTCTTGGTATAGTGACTGCACAATGGCTATGAGATGGGTTGGGGAGCTCATTATGATGAGTGTCTTGAAGAGTTGATCATGATTCATGCAATCGAAAGCCTTACAGCGATCAATGAAATGTTCTTATGCCTCTTGAGTTTCTATATGAAGACCTGGAGGGCGCCTGACTTGTCCCATGTATCTGTACCAGGCCTGAACCCAGCCTGCCCCTCCGCCAGCTCCTGCCCTACCTCAGTCTTTAATCTGTCCAGCCAATTTTTCTGGTATGATCAATCAGTGCAACCTTTTTTGTGGTTGTTGCCGACTCTTGTGTGGCCACTTGTATAAGCACAACTAGCTCTTTTTCTTTCCAAAACTTCAGGCTTCCCTGCAACCTTTGTGATTCTGCTTTGTACTTCAGTGTTTGAAATGCGGTCTGTATATGAAGTGTCGAGAGTCAGCAGTAACATCTCATCTCTGTTGTCCGAGTCCACACTCCCAACTAGACTACTGTTTACCTGTTTAAATGTACTGTCCGGGTTCTTGGACCTGATGGAGTCGATGTCGTCAGAGAAAAATCCCAGCCTGTTGGCCACGAGATCCCAGTCTTTCCTGAACTCAACAAAAGGGAGAGAATTGTAAACAAATTATCACTTACGGCTTGTTTCCTGAAATATGTCTCTTATCCTAAAAATTCTAGAAATATATCTCTTATCCTAAAAATTCTAATGGTAATTTGATTTGAATTACAGGGCAGTTGCAATATAAATCTCTGGGCGCCCATACAATGCATATCATAGAAAAAGAAGTTACAAGTGATTTGTTAAAACAGCTGGTTCTTCTAAAATCCTATACTGAGCCTTGGCAACAAGCAGTAAAATATCTGGTAAAAAGCATTGTGTTTTAACGGTCATTAAGACCAACTTGTTTTAAGCTTTATATGAACGATGACAGGTATGAAATAGTTGTTTAACACTCTTGATTGCCTGTGGAAGATAAAGCAGCTCTCCTCCACTGGACTTGATTCTGGCTGGTCCTTTACAGCTCGGCCCATGTGTTACCAGCGGTTTTTATGAAATGGTCCAACGTTAGTTCTCATTAGGCTTCGGGTTTGATTCCTACTGGTGCTGCCACAGTCCGTATAATGTGGTTGGTCAGGTCCTGTGTATCCTGCTCTGCAGTTTGCACGACCTAGAGGATCCTCGTTGAGAATCAAGGAGACATAAGACTAGGAGACAGCTTCTATTTCTCCTCAAAGATGATGCCAAGACTAAGAGTAGTCTAGATAATCTACTCACCGGTGGATCTTCTCCGCCACCTCTCTCAGAATGTTATCTGAGGGAACTTGGGATACGAAAGGACTCGGGGAATGGAATGCTGCTTGGCTGCTGAACTGTTATGGAAACAAAAAAGTTCAGTTCAAATTATTTATAAAAAACTATGTATATATGTTTTTTTTTCAAATCTGTAATTACAATTTATATTTTATTTGGTACTTTGCTGCCAAGTCTGCTTCAGGCGGCCGACCTTGCCTTTGCCGTGGGGGTTCCACTCCAGGGCTTGAGATGTTGGATTCTGGTTTTTTAAGTGTGTGGCCTTTCCAGCACCATTTACGTTTTCTAGTCTCCATCTCGCTAGGGGTTTGCTTCGTTCTGTCCTAGAGTTCTTTGTTTGGGACAACTTCAGACCACCTAACGTTAAGGATGTTTCTGAGGCATCCGTCGGGAACCTTATCATGCCATTATCTTCAACACATCTAAGTGCCATTTGTATTTACTTATAATAATACCAATACTAATTACGAAACCTGCAGATGGAACCACTTGAATGTCACCCTACGACTAGTGAACTGGCTGTGGGGAGATAACTCACCTCCGGAAGATGGTTGTGCACATCCTGTCGCAGCCGCTCGGGCAGGATGTGGAAGCTCAGGACTGATTGTGTTCGCTGACGCGGGAGACCCAGCACAGCGTGTACAAAACTCGACTCGTCTATCTCGCCTGCATTATAGGCAAGACACAGGAATACAGATAATTACGGCTCGTCTATCTGTCCTGCATTATAAGCAAGACACAGGAATAAAGATAATTACGACTCGTCTATCTCTCCTGCATTATAAGCAAGACACAGGAATAAAGATAATTACAACTCGTCTATCTCTCCTGCATTATAAGCAAGACAGAGGAATAAAGATCATTACGACTCGTCTATCTCTCCTGCATTGTAAGCAAGACACAGGAATAAAGATAATTACCACTCGTCTATCTCTCCTGCATTATAAGCAAGACACAGGAATACAGATAATTACGACTCGTCTATCTCTCCTGCAGTATAAGCAAGACACAGGAATAAATATAATTACGACTCGTCTATCTCTCCTGCATTATAAGCAAGACACAGGAATAAAGATAATTACGACTCGTCTATCTCTCCTGCATTATAAGCAAGACACAGGAATAAAGATAATTACGACTCGTCTATCTCTCCTGCATTATAAGCAAGACACAGGAATAAAGATAATTACGACTCGTCTATCTCTCCTGCATTATAAGCAAGACACAGGAATAAAGATAATTACGACTCGTCTATCTCTCCTGCATTATAAGCAAGACACAGGAATAAAGATAATTACAACTCGTCTATCTCTCCTGCATTATAAGCAAGACACAGGAATAAAGATAATTACGACTCGTCTATCTCTCCTGCATTGTAAGCAAGACACAGGAATAAAGATAATTACGACTCGTCTATCTCTCCTGCATTATAAGCAAGACACAGGAATAAAGATAATTACGACTCGTCTATCTCTCCTGCATTATAAGCAAGACACAGGAATAAAGATAATTACGACTCGTCTATCTCTCCTGCATTATAAGCAAGACACAGGAATAAAGATAATTACGACTCGTCTATCTCTCCTGCATTATAAGCAAGACACAGGAATAAAGATAATTACGACTCGTCTATCTCTCCTGCATTATAAGCAAGACACAGGAATAAAGATAATTACGACTCGTCTATCTCTCCTGCATTATAAGCAAGACACAGGAATAAAGATAATTACGACTCGTCTATCTCTCCTGCATTATAAGCAAGACACAGGAATAAAGATAATTACGACTCGTCTATCTCTCCTGCATTATAAGCAAGACACAGGAATAAAGATAATTACGACTCGTCTATCTCTCCTGCATTATAAGCAAGACACAGGAATAAAGATAATTACGACTCGTCTATCTCTCCTGCATTATAAGCAAGACACAGGAATAAAGATAATTACAATGTCCCAATCAATACACTGAGGTTTCAAATGATTATGTTATATTTCATTGACAAAAATTATCATAAGATTAGATTAGATAGATGGTTAAGCAGTTAAATTGGTTGATACAAATTACTCAAAATGTAATTGTTGGCTCCAAATGAGCCACCTTTAAAAGATCATGGCTGACTTGATATAGTTTTTTAATCTAATTTGTATTAACTCATAAATAGAATGCAATGTTGCACCCTAAACAAAGTTTATTGCTGGTTTTAAAAAAAATTAAACCCACGGTTTTATTAGTAGTATCATTACCTATGTTTACAATTTGATTTCATGCAATAAATGACATCCTTCAAAATACTAATGAACATAAACAAATGTCCTTGAACATTTCAATATAAATTCAAGCAGACCTTTTCTAGTCATGTCTACTGCTCTGAAAAACACATCAGTTATTCTTTTCACTTCTTCCTGAAAAAAAAATATATAAAAAGTTGTGTAAAAAATGAATCTTACAGCTCCCAAACCCACAAATGAATCATGAATGTGGGATGGATACTTATGCATGTGTTATGAACCTAAAACAAAACAAAAATATTTTTAATCATGTAATCAGCTTGAACCAGTGCGATGAACTAGGAGTCTTACAGTTTGTACCTGGAGCCAGTATCTGTAAAATCATAAGATTAAGTTAAAGACTTTGGTGTGAGGTGGGGTGTCTGTTTACTGACATTGTGTTTATAAGTCTGTTCATCCTATATATTTTGTCAGGTACATGTTATGCATGATAGTTTTACACTTAGATAAGGTAAAGATAAGATTTATTTTTATCGTCCATCCACGTAAATATGTCATTTTCATCAGACACAATTTTTAAGTTGGACTTTCAATCACTTTATTATTGTATCTTATCTCAAATGAGTCAGAAATCGCTGGGCATTCACCTCAGTCTCCTCTGGATAAATTCTTCGTAGAATTTTCTGAAAAATGTCTTTAGGGATTGGATTTCCATTGTTAAGCATCTGAAACATCCCTGGAATACAAAAAGATGTATTACAACAACAAAAGTATTTGGAACAGTCAGTGACTAAAACAATAAAGAGTCTTGAAAATAGACAACCTAATAAAAGGCCTTTTAAAAACGGCTACTGCTTTTTTATTAAACCTAAAATCAATCTATTTTCCCCTCATATTACCACTAAAATTAATCATTCCTTTATTCTAACAACTATAGACCAGCCAAATAAACCAGATTATTAAAGGGAAAAGCAGCAGCGTAAAATAACATGAAAAGTTAATAGACAGGCTAATTCAATGGCTTAACTTAGAGAGCATGGTAGCCAGGGATTGGAAAGTGTGGAGGGCATGATTGACAACCCTACCAAGCGTGGTACTTTATGGAAGAGTGTAATGTATGTAGATCAAGTACAATATTTACTGTCAATAGAAGATAATCAAAAAATGTGTTTGCTTCTCTTTGCATTTGTCATTATTTATTTAAATTATATGTTTTCTTGAATATTTTCAACCCTAGTTGATTTTCTTTTTCAGCAGGATGTTTATTTGTTTGTCTTTTTTTTTTTGGCCATTATACCCTTTCCTTGGAACTTAGAAATTGATATTTGTGTATTGACAGATGGTTTTGTTGTTCACCTCTTGCCTTGACCTGCATCTCCTGACTCTCACACCATTTCAGAGATCGCAAAAACGACTCAAAAGATACGTTTCCATCTGAGCTCTTAAAGCACTTTAAAATCTGAAAAATAATTATATAGTTAGTGTACAGCCACATTATTGGCAGCAGCCAAGTTTATTTCTTGATTGGGCCTTTATCTTTCTTTCCTTTTAACACTATATTGTTCTTTATTCATTTTTTTTCATTACTTGTTATTTCTTAGATTCATTAATTACGTCATTCAGATATTTTTTTTTAATGTGTTATGGAAACTACAAAATTCAAAGTATTAAAAAATGGTTGTTTTAAAATATTAAAATACTATTTCTGTGATTTTTTTTTCTTCACCTCCGTTTAGTTTAACTACAGGAGTTTAAGAACAACAGATTTTTCCAAATTATTTGAATCTAATTTTCAGAATCCGTAATTTAATACGAGCTTATAAATGGCAATTTTAAGATAACTTTGATTAAAAAAAAAGAAACACTAAAATGCTCACATTTTTCACGAAAACATCAGATGAAAGTGCAGGAGAGGCCAGGATCTGTGGGGTTAGCAGTCCATCTCTCGTTGCTCCCATCTGTTCAAAACGCAGCCATAGACGTTCCACCTCTGCAATACTCACTGAGCACAGATATATAAGACTCTAAGCAAAACAACATGAACTTTGTCAAATTTCTGTAGGATTTATAAACCATCACACTTCAAATTTACTATATCAAAATTTCTGCTTGTGACTAATCTGGTATTTCCCGAGCCCTTTTCAAGTGCATAAGATTGTTACTTGGAAGGGAAGAAAGTATTGCCGTTCTGCAACAGTTTCAGATCACTCAACTACATTTTAGTTGATATAAAGACAATACATAGTGCTAAGGAATACCGCCATATTACTTCAATGCTTGACTCTGCCCAGGTATTTTTAATGCAACAGCAATATTTATTTGGTTTGGGTCAGGAAAAATCTGTAATTGATATTTATCTCATACATGGTGTAATCAAACATCAGTTACTAAAATAACACTTCAATACATAATTTTTTTCATAAATAAACATACATATTACTTTAAAATAATGAACTAAACAAAATTGTCTGTCCTAATTATCACTCGATTTACATGTAAAAATTTCAAAATAATTTTTAGCTGTTTTTTTAGCTAGACATTCACATCTAATAATTAGATTGAGAAAGACTTACATGTATTCATTTTGTTAATTGTTAGTTTTCTTTTTCAAATTGTATAATTAAGACATTTAGCCAAGAGGAAAAAAAACATTACTCTTAAATTAAAAAATAAAATGAGCCAAGAAATTTTAATACAAATGATTTTTTAAGATAAACATTTTTTATAAAAGATACCCTTATTGGATTCAATGTAAAATTATATGTGCTTACATTCAGTCGCAATTGCATGAGCTGTGATCCAGTTTGGCTGACTTGGGTGTGAGATTGACGCTACAGCGATGTCTGATTTGGGATTGGTCACAAAGCTACTGCTGTAGGCTCCCATCGCATCCTCCTAGTGGACTGCTCACTATTAACTTTGCTGTAATATGTTTATCTTTAGCTGACAATGCATGGAAAAGGATGAACATGTTAAAGATTGTGAAAATGGAGAGAGACTTTGATACTTCGAAGACAAATACATTGAACAACCTTTTAGATAAGTATCAAGATCTCTGTTCTTCAACATTCGCTGTGTGAAAATCTTCAAACTGTCTAAAGCAAAGGACGCAGAAATACTAATCACAGCAGCTTGGGTTTCAGTTTTAAAAAGTAAGGCACTCTTACAGTTTATTGGGGCACATAAATTTTACATATCGTCGATCATGGATTCTGAAATAGTTAGTTAGTATTGTTGCTTAGCGTCCAATATCAGGTATAGATTATATTGTGGACTAGCGTCTAACTAACGTCTGACAAGTTTACGTGCTGCATGACAGAGACAGTGCAATGATACCATGACTTTGTCTCAACCGATCAAATTAAACTGATACCGACCCAACCATTAGGGGACATAGTTTGAACTACGGACCTCTTGCATTGATTGCCAATGTTCTAACGTAGGGCTATCGCCTCTACCATAAATTCTGAAATATCAGTTTATTAAATTTCTTAAGACTATAAATCCATTGTTGAGCCTAAATACAACCGCTGAGTCTATACGCACTATATATAGTGTTTTTGTGCAAATTGTGCTGTACTCACAATATATTCTACTGAAAACTCTTTAAGCCCGCATGCCCATTTCATGTTGTAGATAGATCTAATTCTAAAAATTGAAAGAGGGTAATGTTTTCGTTTTCCGTCATACTTTGTGATTTCACCTGCCTCAAACTGCGACCACTTGAGTTCAAAGAGTTAAGCAATAGTAAATTATCTTTCTTTAGACCTAGGAAACATTGAACTAGGAGAGAGCTTAGCTTTATTTTACGGTTAGACCAAATTATTTGATTTAAACAAAAACACCCATATCTAGATCTAGTAAGTATAGCAAAATTTGGAGAAAAACCTGTAGGACTATATACGATAAAGAGGCAGAAACACTAGTATATACATAATGTGTGCAGACACATCCAAATACAACCCTCAATAGGGAATTAGATGCTTAGTTAGATCTACAACCTATGAAAATGCATCAAATTTAACGAAACATGTACCAGAAAACCGTAAGAGTGCCAAGAGTAACCTTTGATAGCCTAGGTTTTACATCTTCTTAGCTTCCCCAAGAGTCTGCGAAGGAGACAAGTTGGAGGACATTTGAGACTCAAACCGCAGAGGTAGCTTTAAATGTATAGAATTTGTATCTAGATCTGTAAGAGGTCTATTTATTAAAAATTTTATTTTGATTTTGATCTAGATCTAGATCTAGATTATATTCCCAATTCAAAGATCTAGATCTAGAATCTAGTCTAGTTCCAAATCTAGATCTAGGTCTAGGCGGGACAGGTAAGTTACCTTTAATTTGCTTTTTCCCAGGCGACAGATTAGATCTATTACTCGAATTGTAATAAAGATATAATCTAGATTTTACATTTAGATCAAGTATATCTAGCACTCAGTAGCACTAGCAGCTACGAACACTTGCATTCGCTAGTGGAGATAGCAACGGACAGCCATCTTGTAAACATTATCTCTTCTGTGAATGGTGTTTACATTATTCAAAACTGGTCACTCAGTACATGTAATTTGAGCGCAGGATAAAGGAGCTTCCTATAAGGCGAGAGGTCCCAAGATAAACGTCTTGTACGTGCTGCCACATACGAGACAGTGTTGGATACTAGAATACATGTCCCATTCCTTTACATTATACATATTCTCACATCGATCCAAACAGTTACAAGTACTTGCAAGGGACCTGCCGGTTGTTTGTTTTTTGTACATGCTACTTATCATCCGACGTTAGCACTATTTAGGCTATATTGTGAACAGGCTCCAAGACTAACGTTTGACAATTTATGTGCTGCCATGCAAAGACAGGGCGGGGAGACCTGGATCTGTTTCAGCCGGTCACTTTAAATTGACACCGCACAAGCAGTATGGGAAGAAATCGGATCAATTTATACATTTTGACCGATCGTTGTTTTCGGACCTGGGGTCTCTCGATTGGGAGACGGACGCTCTACCACTTGCGCCAGTTCTGCCCTCGCGACAGCGCTGACTTAGATAGTTAGAACATCGGCTTCCTGCGCAAGCGGTCCGTGGTCGGAGCCCCGCTCTGGCAGGCGCATTTTTTAAATATTATATTTTTTAGGGTGTTGTTTTTTCTCGTTTTGTTAGGTAGTGTCGGTATTCCCGACCAAGTCTAGGGTACCCCGCTCTTGGGTCTAGTCGGTTTATTAATTACTGTGTATAGGCCTTTCTTCAATTGAGCTGTAGATGAAATTGAGATCAGAAATGTTCTGTTAGTGTTACGATGCAGTCTGCACCTCTCATTGAGTCTCAGTAGGAAGGCGTGAGTAAGATGATAATTTCCCAGTCGGACTCGATCTAGTACCAGGTCTCGTCTTCTAGCCCGAGACCTCAATGTGGTTGAACACAGAGTAGTTTGTTGTTTTGTCAGGTTATACCATCGCGCCTTCCAGTTGTCTCTTTGGTTATAAACTTATGTATCATTGTATGATTGACTTTGCATGTGGTGCAGGTATCTGCACCTGAGTATATTCCAGTTCGAGCCCGATCTTGGCGAGCTGATCAGCCATTTCATTTCCTTCAATTCCAATGTGGCTGGGTAATGTTGTTACCATTTTGCTGAACTTTATGATTTTTCTTATTGTGTGAAGAATTTTAGGATTGTTTATGTTGGCCTTCACTATGGAAAGCGCTACAGCCTAAGTTCGGCTTCAGATACGTGTTGAACTTGAAGGCGTAGTGAATAGATCTGTACCCCACTGCGTGTGTACAATGTATTTAACTTTTAAGCCGCGTTCATACAGGCGACAGATTTATGTCACCGAAAACATAGGCACCACAAGTTATATGAATGAGTCTATGTAATTATTTTCATGGGTAGAATGTTCAAACAATACGTAGATTACGTCTCGTAACAATATAAGAATGAGAAGGCTTACGACGAGACGTAGGCTAAGTCATGTTTGTGCATTCTACCTCAGGTGACAGAAAATTTTATAGGAATGAATACAACTGTACTATTCTCATTCCTACTCGCCGATTTCGAAATTCAAAGGGCCATGCGAACAGATTTTCATTTTGTGAGGTATTTAAAAATGCCTTTTTTTATCTTGGTGTGTCTAAATCATGGTGTGCCTGTGTGAAATTGAGGAGTGCCCTGTCTCCTTGCTAGTGTGCGTGTGTGTTTGCGCAGAGTGAGTGCTTTTTTTCTTTTGTTACTGGCAATCAAACACCACGGTTGATGGGGTATTTGTCAATAGTGTGCAACTGGTAAGAAACATGGGTGTGGATGCCTTAACGTCCAACTTCAGCACTATCGACTACATTGTGGATGAACCCAAAAACTGACGTCTAACACTTTTACGTGCTAAAACTTAGTACCACCTAGTAGTAGTACAAGACAGGGCGAGGATATCATGACTCCTGTCTCACTCTCACTCAGCCGGTCACATTAAACTGACAATTATGATTTATCTTGAAAATGAAAATTTAATTAAACCTTTTAAAGTATTATTTTTTAAACATATCAGACGATAAAACTTAAAAACAAACAAAACGAAAAAAACAACGATCCATATAGCACAAGTACTTAGTTAGTGGTACTGGGCTACTATTTGTTATACTGTAATAAAGTACGTAACACTAACAGTAACAGTGACGTCACATTGTCATTGACTTAACCAACAAGTTTTGGACAAAATCCGGCACAAAAAATTTCCCTAGTCGTCGGTTTCGAGCTAGGCATCATTTGATAATGTAGAGATTGTAAGTTGTAACCAGATGCTCTGCCACTTGAGCGTTCGCCCCTCAAGGTAAACATATCAAAGAATCTATTCTTATTTCTAAAAACTAGTCTAGATCTTGATTCAACTTCACGAGATGCCTCATGTAGGTCCAATGATCCTTCAAAATAAATCTAGTTCCACTTCGGGACGACAGACCTGTGGGAATCATCATGCAATACAGAGTAAAACAACATAACGAGTGCTTCACTCGACAACCAAAAGTACGCAGTTGTTCGCGCCTTTCGTCTCTCTGTAAAAATGACATTTCACCCTTACGACCCACCCAACATTCGGCGCTGCTTGGAAACAAAAAATGACATTTCACCCCATCATTCGGCGCTGCTTGGAAACAAAAAATGACATTTCACACCGACATTCGGCGCTGCTTGGAAACAAAAAATGACATTTCACACCAACATTCGGCGCTGCTTGGAAACAAAAAATGACATTTCACCCCAACATTCGGCGCTGCTTGGAAACAAAAAATGACATTTCACCCCAACATTCGGCGCTGCTTGGAAACAAAAAATTACCTTTCATTCTGCGATTCGCGCGAAAGTCCGTGCTTCTGTGAAATTGACGTGTCATTCCTGCGATCCACCCGACATTCCGTGCTTCTGTGACCCACCCGACATTCCGTGCTTCTGTGACCCACCCGACATTCCGTGCTTCTGTGACCCACCCGACATTCCGTGCTTCTGTGATCCAGCCGACATTCCGTGCTTCTGTGATCCAGCTGACATTCTGTGCTTCTGTGATCCAGCTGACATTTTGTGCTTCTGTGATCCACCCGACATTCCGTGCTTCTGTGATCCAGCTGACATTCTGTGCTTCTGTGATCCAGCTGACATTTTGTGCTTCTGTGATCCACCCGACATTCCGTGCTTCTGTGATCCAGCCGACATTCCGTGCTTCTGTGATCCAGCTGACATTTTGTGCTTCTGTGATCCACCCGACATTCCGTGCTTCTGTGATCCAGCTGACATTCTGTGCTTCTGTGATGCTTCTGTGATCCACCCGACATTCTGTGCTTCTGTGATCCAGCCGACATTCTGTGCTTCTGTGACCCAGCCGACATTCCGTGCTTCTGTGATCCAGCCGACATTCCGTGCTTCTGTGATCCAGCCGACATTCCGTACTACTGTGATCCAGTCGGCGACTGGATGATGTCACTGGATGTGCGACTGTCAGATAAACTTAGAGCTTTGTCTTTTGTCTTTGACACCGTGCAGTTTCTCAGAAAGAGTTTATGTACATCACATGGATCTCACCGTGGGCCTACAGGCTCCTCCTTGTGAACCTAGGACTCCAGGAGACGTTAATTTGTGTAAAGGCTACAAATAAAACTAAATGTATACACGTACACGCACGTCGATCTTGAGACGGTACATCCTTACATGTACATGTACATGTATTATAGTGATGGGAGCGCAGAAAGCTCGATAACTATTGTGTAGAGCCGTGGAAAGTGCTGGACCTATGTTTAATCCTAGTAGGATTCCCACTGCTCTAGTGCTGAGGGTGATGGCTCAAACCATTAACAATGTAGTTTCAGCCAGGTACATGTAGGACCTACACAGTTCGTATCTCGCGCAAAAACAAAAGAAAAGATGGATTTGATATAAATACACATTATTCGATTACAGAGGTCTATTAATTAGAGTCACGCTCGAGCCTGGGGAGAAATGGGAGAGGGGAAGAAGGTATACATGGAGCAGAGCGAAAGTGAGAGAGAGAGGGAGAGAGATGTCGCTAGAGAGAGAGAAAGAGAGAGAGAGAGAGAAAGAGAAAGAGGGAGAGAGATAGAACGAGTTGCCTGGCCATTGTAGTGCAACACGTACATAATTATGCTAGTTACACATAACTCTCGGTTTTCTTTTAATCGTTTCTTAATTTGATGCCTAGCGCCCAACGTCAGGAGACAGTGCAGGGGGAGACCATGACTCCAGTCTCAGCCAATCTAAATTCTAATTACATAACACATACATTTACCTGTATCCGCGAAGTTGGGATCGCAACTTGTGTTTAAGCTTTTTTTTTTCTTTCTTTAATTGTTCAACTGTTGTACCTTTTTGCAACTTTTAAGTTTCATTGGTTTTGCAACTTTTTGCATTTTTCACACTTATCACATAAAATTTCGCAACTTCTATGAAAAATGCAATAATTTCCCACATATTTTTCACAAAAGTCAAGCACAAAAGAAAAACTTGGACGAGAAAAGTCCTTCCCCCCTAGAACACTTCAAGCACGCTTTATCTTTGACCCATATACATGTACACGTAATGAGATCTTAGTTGAACGAATTCAAGAGTCACAACACGGTGCTGGGGGGTCTTTAGAGTTGTGCTTAGAGGAGGACGCAGGTGGTTCAAGTCTCCGCTCTGGGGTCCCATCGTCGTATAGAATTTCACTTGAGACTTATGAGATGTTAACCCTGGAACCTTTCTTCGACTGTAGTACAACACAGCCTCTATTTTGGTATTTTTAGCCTGACCATCTGAAGATTTGCTAGGCCCTCGCGTGTCACTGTAGTGCCAAAGTTGAATTCATGTACAGTGAGTGAGTGAGTGAGTTTGTTAATAATACGGCACGTCAGCACATTAACGGCTATATTGTGCCCATGATATCATAAGGCATTTAATACATCATACTAGTGGCAGCGGTGACTCATGTATCTTTCTGAGTGGTGAAAGCATACACATTGTGCATAAAAAGATTGATTAAACTAATAAAAGTTAAATTTTATTATAGCCTACACATCAATGTCCTTCAGATACCTCAGTAGGCGCTGAGGACTGACATGGGTAATTTATTATGCTCTTTAAAACGTTTGGAAGCCAGGTGCAGATTTCTTTCCCGGTGAAAAAGCGGACAGTCAACCAGAATGTGACTTGTGGATAATTGACAAGTGCAGGTACCTGAATGACATTGGAGGATTTTCACCTCTCATTGGGTCTCAGAAGGAAGGCGTGAGTAAGAAAACTAAGGTGAGAATGTCCCAGTCGGACTCGATCCAGTACCACCTGGTCTCGTCTTCTAGCCTATGGTTTTGTCAGGTTGTGTTATACCATCGCGCCTTCCAGTTGTCTCTTATAAACGTATGTATGATTGGCTTCGCATGTGATGCGTACCGGGTACCTGCACCTGAATAGGTTCCATTTCGAGCCCGATCTTGGCGAGCTGATCAGCCATTTCATTTCCTTCAATTCCCATATGGCTGGGTAATTTTCTTACCATTTTGCTGAACTTTGTGATTTTTTCTTATTATGTGGAGAATTTTAAGATTTTTTAAGTTGGCCTTCACTATGCAAAGCGCTACACCCTAAGTTCGGCTTCAGATACGTATTGAACTTGAAGGCGTAGTGAATAGATCTGTGTATTTAACTTAAGCCGCGTTCATAAAGGCGACAGATTTATGTCACCGAAAACAGCCACTACAAGTTATATGAATGAGTCTATGTAATTATTTCCATGCCATTGGGTAGGCTGTTTAAACAATACGTAGCTTACATCTCGTCGTAACAATAATATAAAAATGAGATTGAGAAGGCTTACATCGAGACGTATGCTAAGTCATGTTTGTGCATTCTACCTCAGGTGACAAAAAATTGTATAGGAATGAAATACACCTGTACTGTATTCATTCCTACTACTACTAGTACAATGATGATCCTACTCGCCAATTTCGTCAGGCACGGAGCCCGTCTTCCCCCCGCGCTGAGTGAGTGAACTCAAACTCGTTATGTCTCGACTGGTCAAATTTTTACTGACCATTTTTATCACCGAGGAAGCATCGGGGAAAAAAAAATCTAATTTGATTCCTACTCGCCGATTTCGAAATTCAAAGGGCCATGCGAGCAGATTTTCATTTCGAGAGGTATTTAAAAAATGCCTTTTTTTACCTTGGTGTGTCTAAATCATTGTGTGCCTGTGTGAAATTGAGGAGTGCCCTGTCTCCTTGCTAGTGTGCGTGTGTGTTTGCGCAGAGTGAGTGCTTTTTTTTTCTTTTGTTGCTGGCAATCAAACACCACGGTTGATGGGGTATTTGTCAATAGTGTGCAACTGGTAAGCAACATGGATGTGGATGCCTAGTTAATGTCCAACTTCAGCACTATCGACTACATTGTGGATGGACCCAAAAACTGACGTCTAACACTTTTACGTGCTAAAACTTAGTACCACCTAGTAGTAGTAGTAGTACAAGACAGGGCGGGGATATCATGACTCCTGTCTCACTCTCAGCCGGTCACATTAAACTGATTTATCTTGAAAATGAAACTTTAATTAAACTTTTATAAGTATTATTATTTTTTAAACATATCAGTCGATAAAACTTAAAAACAAACAAAACGAAAAAAAACAACGATCCATATAGCACAAGTACTTAGTGGTACTGGGCTACTATTTGTTATACTAAAGTAACAGTGACGTCACATTGTCATTGACTTAACCAAGTTTTGGACAAAATCCGGCACATAAATAAATTTCCCTAGTCGTCGGTTTCGAGGTAGGCATCCATTTGATAATGTAGAGATTGTAAGTTGTAACCAGATGCTCTGCCACTTGAGCGTTCGCCCCTCAAGGTAAACATATCAAAGAATCTATTCTTATTTCTAAAACTAGTCTAGATCTTGATTCAACTTCACGAGATGCCTCATGTAGGTCCAATGATCCTTCAAATTAAATCTAGTTCCACTTCGGGACGACAGGTTTGGAATTGGAGTTACCAGTCTTCAACTAGTTCAAGAATCAATCGGCAATTTAACAAGGAATGAGAAAGCGGCTCACTGAATTTAGTGAAAATATCTAAAATAAAATGAACGAAAATTTCAATGTGTCTATAGAACATTGATTATTAAAATAATAATTAATATTCATATTTTTAAAAGGCTTCACTTAAAAGTATACATTCTAAGGATTTATATTAAGTATTATTCTAAACCCACAAATGTGATTGAAAAAGTGCGACATAATGGGTACCTTCAATTTGGCTAGTTAAGACAGGGGCTGGCAGGATTAATATTAACAATAATCCGTTAGAAAAAGCAGATAATACAATATAGTGTACCTAGGTTAGAACTGAACCATTCTCCAAAGGTCGATCATCACGATATCGAAAAATTTGACAAGTCGTGAAAAAAATAATACAATGTAAAACCTTTTGTCAGAAATCATGTTCATTTTTTTAAAAATTAATATATTCCTTTATTGTGTCAACATCAATAGCAAGGCCAATCACGTTTTGCATACTTTTGCTGTGCCTAAGATAAATTAAAAAATTTAATAGGTCAATTCTGCCTATAAAAGAACGTTACGGTACATAAAATTAAAAATAGGCAGATTTTGAAACTATTTCATGAAGTACAATTAAATTAAAAATGCAGACGTTTGATGTTTATTTTGGGAGATGATTGTAATTAGCATCAATTTTTTTCCACACGCAAAATTATTGTGCTGGGACCTCTGGTTAACAATAACATTCACGAGACCAGAACTTACTTGTTTGTTGAGTTGGGCTAGATAGTAGATGCAGTCCTCGATTTTTTTAGACCTGTTAACACAAAGTCAGTTTGCCTATCATGCTTTCCTAATGCACAATTTAACTTTAAGATTGAAACGAAGGACCTAGACATTTTCATGTATATTTCATCAATTTTCAACATGCATTCCATTACCCAAGTGTTAATATCTGAAATTAGGCATTTGTGTGTGTGTCATCCATCACATCCCAATTTTTTAAAAGATCCCCTAGCCCTGCTTTTGCGTCCAAAAAATGAATGTGTACCTCACTGGTAGAAATTATTTTTCAGTTATGTAACATGATAATCAAGTGCAGATTAAATTTCATTTTATTTACAGCCTTTCAATTGAATGTGCATGTAACTTTTATTCGATATTTAGACTTCAAGAATAGCTCATCTATATTCTGTGTTCTTGAATTCCTTATCCCTTGTCATATCTTTGCATGCCTGTTGAACACCCACTCCCCTAATTTATTAAATTTACACTTTGTACTACATGTCACATTCCAGTTTTCTACTTCTAGACATGTGGGAGACTGGCCCAAAACATTACTGCCATCGAGTTGATTGACTATTTTGGAGCAACCAAACTAAATATGTTTGTGTATTTAACTTACAGGTTGGCAGCTATGTTGTCGCAGACCATTCTGCACAAGAGAATTTAAGCTGTGTTTTCTTTAAACTGCAGACTTGCTGACTTTGCTTTTAAATCATGGTGAATGACACTACTAAGGAATCTGCTCAAGACAAACTATGACATGGTTTAATGCCATATACATTTTCAGATATTTTTCTTTTTATCTGGAAAAATACATAAACTTTGCACATTTTAATAGGGGGGGATTTTTTTTTTATACATTCACACTACTTTTGAAACATAAAAGATTGAAATAATGCAAGGATAATTGTATGAGAAGATATTTAATTGCTTAAAACTATGTCCACAATGTAGAATAAAAACAATATACATAAAATGACATCCATGTTGTACAGTACGAAATGAGGATGGTGACAAAACTGACATGAGAAGATAAAAAAGATGATAAAATGAGCTTGAACACCAAGTGGTTATGCTGCCTTCTGGGAACCCTTCTTGCCAATCAGGGATTTGTGGATGTGAGGAATGACACCTGAAAAAAATAAATAAATAAATAATTTGAGTGAAATGTGGTTCACCTAAGCTCTGCACTCTTTAAAGCTGACCACAACTAATACTACCCCCACAAAGAACATTTTGAAAAGTTCATTCAATATGTGAAAGTAGACATCCTTGACGTAAAATGTCTAATAGATGAGTGAACTTTAAAGACCTTTGGGGGCTGTTCAAAATATATTTTTTACATCGACCAATGACCCGCCCCAATTATAACAGGCACTGCAAGTATGAAAATGTGGTTCATTGCTCAAAACACAGCCATCGAACATGCTACAGTGGAAAGCCCATAAATGATAATTCTAATTGATTGGGATTTCATCGTAACTTTGAATTACAAAGTATTCAAATTACAGAGGTGACATACTTGAACCTTAAAAGTGTTAAAATTAGTAGACAGTTATATCAAAAACTGTATGAACTATGATAGTGTTCTACTATTATTTTTTCTCAATAAAGATAGTGAGAAATATGCCCAACCCTTGAACTAGGCTGTAATCCTTGCTGCCCCAAAAACTGACCCATAGCAACCTTTTAACCTCATTTTTTCAGAGAATGTCTTAGGCAGCTTTGTCATATGCATTGAATTTTGCTCGACTTTTGTAATGCCTCGTGTGGTATGAGCTTTGACTTAACCCATAAAGTGTGGTGCGCCAGTTGACTGCCTCGCTTTGAAAGAACCGGTTTCACTCGCAGCTACCGGTACTTCACGAACTGGGCACTGGGCTTTTATTCATCCTTGACCACGCGAATGTCACATATCACTGATATAATAGCCTGTATCTCTAAGGGCTGAGGAAGGAGCAAGATCAACCCAGAGATCTTGGGATAACCTGACTGTTTAGTCGCGATGTACACATGTATAAAGACGGTTGGGCCATTGATATAGGGGAAGATGGTGATAAAAGCCATTCTTTGACTGCTTCACACAGCTGTCAAACGCTGCCCCACACTGACCAGATTGCATAAACTCAGGTCTGTTCTACTTGTGGGACAGTGGGCTTGTAATTGCAACTGGCTTACTTTTACACTGTACACAGACTGGGTGTATTTGGATAGTAGGCTGACGCTAACTATTACCGCCTCACAATATCTCAATCTAAGTGGCCTGTGTTTGCAAACAGACTTTACGATATGCGTCAGTTATACAAAAATGTGCTATAATATCTTTCTAAAAATTCTTGGGATGAAGATCTAACTAAATCTAAATATAAGCGTTGGCTAAGTAAAGAAATTAGTGGTCAGGGCTGAGGAGCAGAAGCAGGAGCATGTAGGTCCAAGACTCAAATCTTTGGCGTCTTTCTTTTTCCATCCATCTCAATAGGAAACCTATGGGACATCTTAATTTGAAGATTGCAATTTTAGCAATTTAAGGCACCAGATATCTCTAGAATAAGTACTCTGGATTGACGAGAAGGAGGTTTGACCCACAGCTGACATTTCCGTTTCTAGAACTTTCAATTGGAGCTACAAGGGTTCTAATCGCAGAACCATATCAGTCAATGGACACAGACGGAATGTCGTTAGATTTACATGGGATTTGAAATGAAAGCCTAATTCTAATTGTGATCACCAGCAGGGAAAAAAGAAATGACTTTATTTCCAACCCCTGAAGGTTGCTGTATAATGGATTCACAATAGCTCATCAAATTATCGTCCTTGTAAACACAAACCAATGTTCTAATAGGCAAGAGACTAGCCACCTATTCATTTTCGTCATCCTGTTTCATATAATTCCTGACATACAATATCAAGGTTGATATAACAAACCACAGTGAATCAATGGGTTATTGTGCTACCAATAGTTAAACGCGCAGTAATTAATAATTATGAACATCCCGTCCAATTTTTTAATGCACACTTCTTTTTGTTGATTCAATGCATTTCTTTAAATTAAACCCTAGCCTAAAGCAATGTTTCAGTTTACCGACAAGTGCCGACGGAATGTTGTTTTAAAGGGCCGCACCAAGAAACCCAAATAGTGTTACAGTTTGAACATATCCTTCGGAATGAATAACTTAAAATAGAGAGGTTATCGAAATTGACATCAAAAGCAAAGTGCGCCAAGCGACAAATGAACTTCAGTTTTGAAAGGGATAGCAGTGTCATCTCATTTTCGCATTGTTTCGTTTTTCAACCAACAGTAGTGCTGATCGGATTTCACATTTTAAACAGGACAGTCTGCACCGCTGTGGACACTTCGCGGAAAGCAACGCCACAGAAAATCAATCTCTGCCTTTTAAGAGCATGCAAACCCTTTCACAAGTTTCCAAAGCGATAGAAAAGGGAGTAATGAATGAAGGCCCACCACCAGTGGTTGTTGAAACCCTGCAGTACCCAGTTGGGCGGTACTAAGCCAGTGAAGTTGCGAGCGGAACTAGTAGTTTGAAGCACAGCGTTTTATGGGTTAAGATTCTTTGAATAATTCCTCACCATGGGCCAATGAACAGCAGAGCGCTGACCAGCTACTTTTTTTTTAATACTTAAATTTATTGCATTGCTTTAATTGACTTCATGCACACAAAGCTACCACTTCACAATCAGATCTCTAACCAGGATTGAAGAACATTCCATGTATACCATTAAATCCTGAAGAATGAAAAAGTAAAGCTTACCTCCACCAGCTATGGTGGCCTTAATAAGAGAATCCAATTCTTCGTCGCCTCTAATGGCCAACTGCAAGTGACGTGGGGTAATACGTTTTACTTTCAGATCTTTACTGGCATTACCTGCCAACTCCAGGACCTGAGAATATCAAAACAAAAGGGTTCACTTCCTTGTAAAGGTAACAATCAATTCAGCAATCTTAAGGATATGAAGTGGTAGAAAAGAAAGTGATCCAGGTTAAAAATAATTTATTTCTCCCCTGTGTGCTGTATTAAAAAAAGTCACTGGGGGTTATACTTATAGA
This sequence comes from Elysia chlorotica, assembly GCA_003991915.1. NCBI lineage: Eukaryota > Metazoa > Mollusca > Gastropoda > Plakobranchidae > Elysia > Elysia chlorotica. The sequence goes on from RQTK01000413.1 coordinate 43,717, forward strand.
TCACACAAGAACTAAACACATGTATATATGTAAGCAATATGAATTTTTTGTGGGATAAAAAAAGGCAACATAGCATCCAACGTAGAGCACTATATGTGTGCACAACTTGAAGACAATAAAATTCTTTCTAAAGAATGGATAAAAATAATGAGATTTTCTTCTCCGTCTGTTAGTAAAACCAAACCTACATATGAGCCATAACCAAGTTTTAACACAAAATAACACAAGCCTCCAAATGAAAAAGACATTTAAATGTTTAGACGGTTGAGTGAAAATTGCAATGTTTGATGAGATTTTGTTTTATTTTAAAGCTCTATGAAATTTGAACAATCTGATATATGTTGATATCCTAAAGCAGTCCTGCCAATCCTCCCAAAAGCCAAATAGGGAATTTTGGAGAAAAAATTTCCCAACTCGCAAAATGCTAATAATAGTCATAATAGTTGCAGTACAAGACACCGTCGCCTCATCAGGTAAGTATAGAAATACTAGAATTCTATACACTTAGGAAACAACAGAACCTAACACAATGGCTGGATGTACATCTAGTGCTATTAACCAGAAATGCTGCCAGGAGGGGAAGGGCCGTCAAGCTCTGGGGCTGAAAATTTTGAGGATTTTCATACGGCTAGAGAGGTTCTAAGAAGGTCCCAGAAGTGATAAGTGGTTACATTATTCATTAACGGAAAAAGATGTGTTACATACTCGTGGACAATTGTAAACAAAATGGACAGCTTTTTTCTTTACCAGATTCCATTTGATGTATCAGAATCTGCCTCAGGGAGAATTTTTTTTATTTTACATCTGACCTAGTTCCATTAATTAGAATTCAGGTGAAATTTTAAATGTCAATGTGTCCATTTCATAAAGAAACCTAACTTTGGAGCAAATCACACTAATATCAGACCAAAACATTTAATCTAGATAAAGGTCTTAGATCTAGAATCAAATTCTATCACAAGCAGAACGTGTCAATAGTCTGATACAATGCCTTATTTACACCTTTATATCTCGCCTATGCTAAATCCAAGATTTTTTAATATTAGAACTACAGACTAGGGTACATCACGTAAATTACACATATAATAGATACTCCTAAAACGGTTTGGCCGCACATACAAATTGTCAAGGCGTCAGACTTGGGGCCCATCCACAATAATAGCCTATATAGTGCTTAGGTTGGACGCTAAACCAACTCCAACTCATATGAGTTGTAATTCATCTGCACTGCAGATCTACAAATTTTTCGACTATAAATCAGGACGATTAAACCCTTTTGAGGAAAGAATCCCAATTATACTTATAGTGGTGTGATTTGCCCCAGAACAAAGGCCCATGTAGGTGTGGTGGTACAACAGATGTGTTCCATAGATTAAAACTGTCAACTCACAAACGGATGAAAAGGCCATAAGAAAAACAAATTAAAAAAAACTGGAAGGTAGGTCTCTAAAAAACAAAAACGCGCACACAATTTTCAAAATTCGGGAAATTGGAATGACAATGAAATTCGATACATAATTATATCACATTATCAGTAGGCCTACACAAAATGCAAGCCTGGTTAATAGCATTCCGCTAAGCCTAGGTCGAATTACTGTAGAGCTAAAACTAAATTAGTCATTTGTAGTTGATCACTAAAATTCGCACCAAAAAAATTGTCAACAAAAACAAATCCATTATGATTTGGGTGCCCATAACCACTTTGTGAGCCAAAATTTATCATTTTATTTTTCTTTCTGATTTTTTAAAAGCATATGAGCGGAAATTTTCCCGCCTAAAGCGGAAAATTGGCTGGTCTTCTAAAGCTATGATTTGAACCATATGCTAATGAACCCTATGATATGAAGTATTTCAGCTCCAAGTGTCCAATTGAGAAACTTTCAACGTCTAGCACATGATAGACTATGAGAACATTGGTATGGCAGGGTCAAAAAAAGAGTACATGTAAAACTACAATGAAGGAAAGCCAATCTTAAAAAAAAAAAAATAAAAAAATATCGGGAAATTCCGAGAATGTGGGATCCAAAATTGCATTTATGATAAGCGAACTTCAGTGTCCTGTTGTCAAGCAAATTTTAATTGAGAAAGGTGAACAAAAGTTATACTTATAGGCTAATTCAAACTAGTGTTCATAGAAACGGTTAATGGTTGCCAACAGTCGATTTTTTATTTTGTATGAACCCCATATTTCATAAATTCCGCTTTTCCCCCACCCCTGGACAAACTCAGAAACTGCAGAGTAAATTTACCAAACATGGAACAGGCCAACAAAATCATTGCAACGCAGCAGAAATTTGAGGATCTGCATGAAACTGACACCTAGATACATCTACTTATAAATCATTAGATGTATTTGAAAAAAAAAAAAAACAATCTACATTTACCTAAATTTACTGATTCTTTCTCTGATCAAATACTAAAGTTGTGGGAACTTCCATCAAATTCCTCTGGGATAAAAACAACTTCGTAACTGATTTTTTAACAGATACTTTACATTGATTAAATTTCAAATCTTTTAACATCTAGAAAATCTAGATATAGATCTACATCTAGATCCTAAAGGGAATCTAGTTGATAGATCTAGATCTAGTTCTGCTCACCCCTGCTAAACTGAGCTTTTCTTAAAAAGGATTCTGACTGAGGGTTAAGTAGCTTACTTTAATTAAATTGAGATCTAGATTCTAGATCTAGACTCTAAAATCTAGAATAACTTTGACATTTCAATCTAGATAGATCTAGATACAATATTGGAACCTGAGTACTCACCTCAGCTGTCAAATATTCCAAAATCGCGGCACTGTACACAGCTGCTGTCGCGCCAACACGGCCATGACTTGTGGTCCTTGTTTTCAAATGACGGTGGATACGACCGACAGGGAACTGGAGATAAAATTACACAGAACAAATTATTACAAATTTAAGCAATAAGCTTGCGTATGGTTACAAAATAGGATAACATAATATATTTGAAGTTTTTCAATAGTTGTTATCTTACCTGAAGTCCGGCCCTTGCAGAGCGGGAGACTGCCTTGGCTTTCGCCTTTCCAGAATCCTTTCCAGCTTTACCTCCAGGCTGTGAAAAGGAACAAAAAGGAGAAAATGAAAATTACTAATACAGACCAAACATATCATAAAAATGTTTTATAAATACACCATGACAAACTAGAGTTTCGATGGATACTCCTGATTACGATATTGATAGATTTTCGTACCATCTTGTCGATAAAAATTTGATGTAAAATCCAACAACGAAAGAGGAAGAGTGACTGCCTTCTTCTCGCTTCGAAGCCGTAGCGTCTCTGATAAAGGTCATGTGATAAAGACAGCCAATGGAACGGCTTCGTGTAAATTTCGTTCAGCACACTTTGCGCGCTTTTCTTTTGTTACATTCGTTCAAGCTTACGGGGGAGGGGGGTGAATCTCGTGTTTAAAAAAAAAAAGCGGGTAAGACCATCTCACTTTTTTTTTCAAATGTAATGTTTAAATTTAAACATTTCTTTTAAAAGTGAGGTCAACTTACATGTTTGTATTCATAATCATGCCCCCTGCCCTGCTAATTAGATACAATGAAAAAGGAAGGCAAAAACATTACAAAATTATTATAATAGATTTTAAGGGGAAGCACTCCAATTAAACAAAGGATTGTGATTATTAAAAGAAAGCTTGTGCCCCTTTAGACATTTGCATTATTTTTTTAGATTATCTTGTGGGCTCTAAAGTGTATTCTTAATGTTGTGAAACTTAACTTAGCGTTTACACGACATTAGAGAGACCGACGTGTTCATTTTTTATGGGACACTGTGCATAGTAAGGCAAGTAATAATTACTGCCAATGTTAACACCCTGGTTTGAATTAAAGTGTTAAAATATGGTAGGAAAATAATAAATGTATTGAACAGTGTGGTCAGTTAATTTCAGACTCATTAGTCGAGACAACAAATTATGAGGACTAGATCGTTCGGTCAGAAATATATGCTGGAGAAAAGAAATATCCATGCAAAGCTTCGGAGACACTAGAAAATAACATAATTTATGTGCAGGCCTGTGGACATTATTTAAGGGTAGCATTGCCTTAAAACTTAAAATACATTAGAGCATGCGCTACTTTCGCTGGTTGCAAAATTCCAGTTCTCTCTCTCTCTCTCCCTCCCTCCCTCTCTCTCTCTCCCTCCCTCTCTCTCTCCCTCCCTCTTCCTCCCCCCCCCACCCTCTCTCTCTCTCTCTCTCTCTCTCTCTCTCTCTCTCTCTCTCTCTCTCTCTCTCTCTCTCTCTCTCTTTCTCTCTCTCTCTCTCTCTCTCTCTCTCTCTCTCTCTCCTTGGCCGTAACGTCTCCTAGAGTCCCCCGGGGGACTTTTCATGGACGGTTTGAAAGATCCAGGGATCCTGTGCGATCGTTTTACTTCAACTCCGTGGGTTTTACTTCAACTCCGTGGGATGGGGAGCGAGGAAGCCCAGTCGCTAGAGTGGCTGGCTTCTTATAAGGCGGTCCTTTGGGCAAAGAGGGGATGTGGATCGTTTCTGATCACTGCCCACGGTCTGCCCACTTGCCAACGTGCTCCTCATTGATTGAGATGTGGGCTGAAACAGCAGAGAACTGGTATACAATGCAATCCCACAAAAGTATGGCTCTGTGTGACAACACGTACAAAATATGGATGTGTCTAGCTGACAACACCTTAGCATTGTCAGATTCAGACTTCAGTCTGGAGACCCGTTGTCCTATACAGTCTAGATGACTAAAGCTATGACAGAGATAGGGAGAGAGAGAAAGAGAGAGAGAGAGAGAGAGAGAGAGAGAGAGAGAGAGAGAGAGAGAGAGAGAGAGAGAGAGAGAGAGAGAGAGAGAGAGAGAGATACTCTCCTAGCAGCCATATATAACACATTCATTGTCTAGTTTTGATCGAATGTATAAAACCAACCATTCCTGAATTTTAAGAATTTAGGCTCCATCATAACGTTTCACTCATTGCAACAGTTGACTGAAATTAAATCAAACTTACGACCCAATACAATGATAAGTCAACGCCCTGCCCACACACTTCGCTGTCAGTGACTTTCTGTGAACGTAATAGGGCTTCTATGCGCTTACGAAAACGTCATTAGAATTTTTCCATAAACCGGTACATATAAAAGTTTCATTAAGATGTTAATTATATTTACAATTTGAGGTTTCATTTCTCTAGACCTAATGATTTTGAGAGACAATGGTGTGATAGAGCCTACTAAGCGATATAAACATGCTTTTGGGAAACGGAGAACACGTTAGGCCTATATTTAGCAGCTGCAACAGCAACAGCAGCAGTGCCGGGTAGTAGCAGCAGCAGCAATGCCGGGTAGTAGTAGTGGTAGTAGTAGTAGTGGTAGTAGTAGTAGTAGTAGTAGTAATATTAGTAATAGTAGTAGTTGTTGTTGAAGTAGTAGCAATAGCAGTAACAGTAGGCTTAGTAGTAGTTGTTGATATAGTAGTAGCAGCAGCACCAACAGTGGTGCATAGGACGTTTTTTTTCCCTAGGTATCATGGTACTCTTCGCATTAACTCACACCCTCTCCCTTTATGCCCATCGTTTGGGTATTGAAATGGAACCAACAATGCGCAGACTGGGACGAAGGCCCTGAACAACAGTGTAAAATTATTCCAACCAGAGATATAAAAAACACATTTTTTTCGCTACTGTTACCATAGACTGCACAGTAGCTCTGATATGTCTTTTAAAAAAGACTAATTATGGTCTTCAACACGCACATAGAAATAGGACCTTAATAAATGTATATCAATTTTACAACAGTTTTTTTTCTGTTAAAATTTGCATCTGATGCTCTTTTCCCTTATGACAGAGGAACCAAAGGCACAAGCAAAACTCCTCATGTAATAAACAATCATCAATACAGTACAAACAAGTTACTTGATGGTGAATTTGGGTGAATCAGGTGTCTTATGTGAACGGGCTTGAATTCGGACTCGTCCATGTTGTTAATTTTGTACTGGTTTGTATTTTGTTGTTTTTTTGCCTTAGTCCTACCACATAATATATCCATGTTGGCTTTGAGCTAGAGGATTTCATTTTGTTCTCTTGCTTAAACACGCGTAAAAAGTTTTGCCTTGGGAGGACAGAGACCTCTCACAATTTTAATAACCATTATGTCCTTGCTACTTTTGCCAAGCCAAGGTGGGCCAGATAATTCTGGTTCTGAGGTGTCCGAACTGCGGCCTGTGCACTGTCTTCGTATCTCCGCTCTTATGGCAGTGTCACTTATTTTGATTTATCATAATATGTTGATAAATTTATAGGATCTTTACGATACTGATACATGGCAACTCACATCCCGTGCTAGAGCTTTAATAAAGAATTAACTAATTTTACCACACCACGACATATTTAATATTTATTATGTTATTCATAATTGCCTACCCACTGTCTTTGTTTTACGCATATGATCTAGGAAATCATTTTCATAATTAAAGAATATTATTATTATTATTTCAACAATTGGTAATTTTTTCAAGACATTTTTGTTATATTATTGCTTGTATCATCAATAATACATGTTTTTGTATCATTTTTTTTCAAAGATTGTGCCCACAGTGTTCTAGTTTCATGCACTTATTACATTGACTTTTACTCGAGCACAATCTATTTCATTTTAGTACAAATACAAACATAAAGTGATAGTTCATCACTTTAACCTGTATGTCAAATAACAATGCATGCATAGAAATTTATGACAAAAGCCTCTTTTCCTACTTTCCAGTATTCATAATTTATTAAGTCTCCCGCTCATCAATTTTCCGCTTTTATTTTAAATAATAAATAAAAATTACTGCTCCTAAATATCTATTTTCCCTGTTTTACATTTGTCACTATGCAAATTCAAAGGTCTATTAAATTTGAACGCCTTTCATTTAGTAAAGTGAACTTTGTTTACAAAATGTAGATTCAATGTAGAGAAAATGTGTCATACTCCTTTCCTTTAAAATAAATCTTTTCATCTCAATTACTGTTTAATGTATGCATTTGTTATATTTTCTGGCACCTGTTTTATCAAACTATACATTAAACTATTTATTACTGTGTTTGATAGGGCCAAGACTTGTTAATTTATTTATTTTTATTTTTTTTAAATAATTCTTACCCTTTATGTTTATTTCCCTGTGACTCAAAAATTTAAAAATATTAAATAAAGTAATAAACAACCATATTAATACAATTTACCATCAGTCATCAACCAAACACTAAAACATATGAAATAAGAAGAGACCAAAAAATTTACAGAAAATCATTTTATTATAGTTTAAAAACATTATTCTGAAAATTGGTGTTTTATTGAACACAGTAGATGTATGAAACATTTGCTATGTGATGCTGAATGCCTTATTGATAATACTTCATATTAATCATAACACTTATAATACTAATATGCCAACATTTTTTGGAGCAAGTTCACACAGAGGATCACTGCCAATATAAGAAATAAAACTAGAGCTCCAACCCAAGTTAGATTACATAAGAAGAAAGCAGATATGTATATAAAAGAATCAATTGAAAGGACAGACAGTTGTGGAGAAACAGGGCCTTCAGTCTTCGAGGCTTTTTAAAATGGGACTGGATAATGATGATATACAAAATTGGTCAACGCTAGGGTGCTGTTTTCCTTATTTCCTGTTTTCCTTTATCCCTATTTTTTATGCTTCATTCCCTTCCCCGCTTTCCTGTACTTCTTAATAACCTTCATGAACACAAGATATCAAATGCAGAGAATGCTGGGAAATTATAGGAAATACATGTATTGGTTATTCAGCCTAAACCAAGAGACAGTTCTAGATTTGTATATCAAAGACAGTTTGAGGGATCATTTCGCAAATTTTGTTTTTACTTCTAAATTAGTCTTGCATTAATTGATTACATTATTTACCCTATGAGCTTTACAAATTTACGAAAGTGAAATACACAGATAGTTTTGATGCTTACGTTATAATAGTAATTGATGCATATACACACTGTATATAAATCTAGCTATAAGGTTTGTCTGAATTAAAAAATGATCAAACAAGTCTAATAAAAAAAAGTATTATGTGTAACATACTATGAAATTTGAAATTTCTTAATCTTTTAAAAAAATTTGAAAAATAATTTAACTGAATTGTGTTTAATACTGCTTTTGCAATACTTGTAAAATAAAAGGTCATCAATTGAACAAGCTCTTAAAAAAAATCTTTCCTTGATTTAACCATAGAGAACACTGCATCTCAAATTTACTCTTTTAAACTGTCAAATTTATACAAGTACCACCAACATTACAGTTACAACACTGACTCAACACATTCTTGCTATTAAGACAAGTAGATACTATAAGATAAAATTAACTTTGGGGCTATTCAAATACAATCTTACCACCTAAGTAAGAAGGATGGAGGGTCAAAAGGTCCAAAAAAAGGTTTAATATATTTGAATGGCCCCATTCTCCCTCACAAACCCAAATGACCCTAAGGTCTTTCTTCCTTCATAAATCTATTTACAGAGCACAGTATCGGTCAAGGCTCAACCATCTCCATGATTGCGATAACAGGCAGATCATTAGAACAATGCCATGCGCGGACATATCTTGATTTACTTCCAGACATCCTTAAATCCTCTTGTTTCACCAGTCAGTCGCTTCATCAAAGAGCTTGCGTCCAGTTTTGTCGTCGGACTGTACCTCTCTTGGAGAACTGGCCTCCGTCGCTGGTTCTTGATGAAGTTTGTGAAAACACACATCTATAAATAACACTTGCAACATGCGGGTAGCATTAGTCAAGAGGTTTCTCTCAGTCAATACATTTTAAAGCTTTGAATTTAGGGTGCTACTTTTTGGCCACTGCTGGTCATGTTTCAACAACAATTATACTTATTTTAATTATGTGGTAAAGTAGGATTATTTCAATGTTGTGTATTGTTAAATATCAACTCACACAAGAAATACTAGCTGAAATTGGGTTTGTCGTCACTAGGCTGCAGTTATGGCAAAAGTCTTACTCAGTCCAAAATGCTAGTGATATATCTTTGAAAAAGTGGACATAAGATCTAACTAAATTTTCACATTAAAATAGGCTAACAGGATTTTGCTTTATCTTAATAGAAACTTGCGTTCAATATATAGCAGGTAGAAGAAAATAAAACAGTTTTTGGAGATTTTATCTCAAAAGTAACAAAAATGACTTATGCCAAAATTGTAGCACACGAGGATATAAATGTTCCTACAGTTTCTATGTTTCCTACCTGATTTACTTTATTATTCACCATGCAGAATGGCATATCTCATTTATTTCATTTGAAGTAAAAAAAAAGAAAAAAAGAGATTTATTTCGTGTTTCAGTAGCTTAAATTGTACTACTGTTTTTCTTGAATTAATGAAACAAAAAGATTTATTTCAGCTATAATTTTACTACTATTTTTCTTTAGTTAATAACAAAAAAAATTATTTCACGCCATAGTAGCTCAAATTCTACTACTTTTTTTTCTTGAGTTAATAAATTTTTTTTTAAATTTATGCGTTAGTAGCTCAAATTCTACCAGTTTTTCTCGAGTTAGTAAAAAGAAAATTTATTTTATGCGTTTGTAGCTTAAAATTGACCACTGGTTTTCTTGAGTTAATGAAAAAAAATAGGTGCATTTTTTCTGATACTAATCTAACAAACGCATTAATATGCTTATACCAAAATGACGACTTTAATTTCTCTGTGATACTCCATCCTGATAGCCCCATGAAAATAAAAATTATATATACATGTTTTGAGAAAGAGAGATAGAAAACACTTCTAACATTTTGACAGGCAGCTGTCACTACAAAAGAAAATGAAAAATGAAATAAAGCACATTCATAACAGCTTGGTACTTTGGATGTTTTAAAGGCAGAATAAAAAAGATCCTTTTACGTCATATAGAATATTTTTAAATAGTGACATTCTTAATACTTTCCATTAAGTATAACATCTAAAGAAAATGTGTATTTAAAGGAAAATTCCTGACATAAGTTTTTTCTTCATTTGAAAATCTATAAAAAAAAAACTATTTTTGAAAATTTCCTGAAATTTTTTTTTATTTTTTTTTAATCTTCCAGAAATCTGAAAGAAGCTAGCTTAGATGCTAGGGATGCATAAAGGATTCATAACAGAATCTTGTATGTGCAACATCAGAATCTAGGCTCTATTATGGATGAATCCAAAGACTATTTTATGCCTGCCATACAAAATAGAGGGGGATACAGCGACTGCTGTGTCTGTGGGTTACATAACTATTACACTAACACAATTGGTAGGGAACAGAGATCCGGAATCAAACCTTTGCTTTACTGTTGGGCCAACATGTCCATATCAATTGTGTAAAGGCCTAGGTAAAGATGGTCATTTTACTATTCCTTGGGTTGCAAATTGGTTAGTTTGTGTTGTTTTGTGGACTTTTTGTTCTTTCAAAACATCTCTTAGTTTTTCTTTAAAGAAGTAAAATAATAATTCATCTTTATAAACTCAGAAGCTGAGAAATAAAGCTTTCTTGGTCAATATCTAAATAAGAAAGAAATTGACTAATCTGTCCTTTTCCGTGGCTATGATAAAAAATACTTTCCTTGAGACTTATATTCAGTAAAACGGCACCTTTTATTCTCAAGACACACAATTAAAAAGCGTAAGTGTTTACATGAAAGACTTGTGGTTCTCTTGTTAACGAATTGAATGTCCGTTTTGCACCAAAGATTAAATAAAAGATATTTGCAGCTCAAGAAAGTGTAAAATTTGCAACCTTGCTTGCAGAATCTTTTTAGAAAACTTAGAGATATAAGCACATAATGGTATTGAAAAATAGGATCACATAATGCAATATAGCTTTCAATATATGGGGCAACAATTAACTTTAATGAAAATAAATGCTAGTATGTCTTTCCTCAATATTTTACAATGCAGCTTCCAATAAATGATGTATATACATATATATGACTTAATAGAATTTACACATAGCATGAAAAAACAATTATAAGCCTCTAGGGACATACTTCTATTTTGTTGTCTAAAATGCTTATAAAACTTAAGGGTAAATACTCCACAGAAAAACAGTACCAAAACTAGATAAAATGTAGTCAGCTTTAAGTACAATGCTAGTTTACACTAATGTTTGGCCTAATTTGCCAAATAAGCCCAAGAGAATATACAAAGATACATGGTATAAAAACAACAAATATAAGATAAAAAATCATACTTTTTGCTGAACCCTCAACGGTGCCTTCTGCATCTGGGACTGGTAAGCTCCTGTGGAAAAAAAAACATAACGCATTTCCATCAAACACAAGCAAAAAGATTTTGTATCAAATTCACACTATTATTTCTGATACTATTTCCACTAGCACTGGAGCTCCTCAGGGAGCTGTTTTATCACCAGTATTATTTACCATTATACACTTATGATTGTGCAATTACTATCCAATATGATTCCCCATTTATTGAAATTTTCTGATGACACATCAATTCTAGGATTAATGACAGAAGAAGAAGCAAAGTACAGAGAGACAATCCGTTGGTTTGTCAATTGGTGTGAAGATCATTAACTGCTTTTAAATGTCAATAAAACAAAAGAGATGATTATCGATTTCAGGAAGAATAAATAACCAATGTCCCCCTCTTTATAAAAGGAGAGGAGGTTGAGCAAGTAGACACAAACAAGTACTTTGGTGTCACTTTAGACAGTAAATTAAATTGGATCCCTCATATCATTTCTCTTTTGAAACGGTTAAATACTCGTCTGTACCTTTTAAGGAAACTCAACTGATTTCATGTCGATAAGACATTAATGTGTCTTTTTTATAAATAGTCATTGAGAGTGTGATCTGTTTCGCTCTGGTCTGTTGGGGAGGAAATGCAAATGCATCAATAATATGTAAACTAGACAAAATTATCTCCAAATGTAATAAAGTTTGTAAACCCATAGAATATTTCCCCCATGTAGATATGCTATACTTATGTAAATGTCAAATTAAGATTGTTTCAATTTTAAAAGATAAAAACCATCCTCTTTGTAGCCAATTAAGTTTTTCTGAGCCCTCAGGGAGGCCAAGAGCCTTACAATATAGACTTCAAAGATACAAAAATTTGTTTCTGCCTAGAGCATTTAAACTTTTGTAGAAAAACTTTTTTGAAAAAAAATGTAATACAATTTTCTATTTCAGACGAAGCTGCTATGCAAGCTACTATTATTATTTAAATAATAATACTGATAATAATTATTATTATGACTATTGTTATTGTTATTGTTATTATTATTATTATTATTATTATTATTGTTGTTGTTATTGATGCTGTGATGAGTATCGATATTTGTAATAACTCATGTCGTAACTGTCTATACTGTTTTTGTTATGCTGCATATACGGACCATCAAATGTGCCTTTAAAGGACAAATAAAGTTATATCTTATCTTATCTTATACATAGCTCCACAATTACTTCAGCCTTGAAAAACTGTCACTAATTGAGCCAGTGGGGAACAAGGCAGTCTGATCAGGGAATTGAACCAAGGACCTCTGAATAAAATCTGTTTAGCTCTATCAACTCAGCTACCTTACCGCTTGAGTTTGTTGGGAACGGGGTCAGATTCCCCATGATGCGGTCTCTTCCCAGGCGTTGGCAACTTCAGCGCCTTGTTTCTATGGTGGAAAGCATACGATGTAACCAGAAAGGACGAGTGCTTTTCCTTGGACAGAGCTTCAAACGCTGAAATGATTAAAAATGATGTAACAGAGGATTCTGAAAGGCATAAAGGCATTGTTTTTTTTTCATGTGCATGAACAGTTTTATGGTATGTAACGTTAAAAAATTGGAACAAGTTATTCAGGAGCAAAGTTTCTCTGTATTGAGTCTATAGTCTTGAACAAAGCTCACTCGTCGAAATGAACGGTATTTGCTAAAAACAAATACAATTTCACCTGGATAATCTCTCCTTTAAAAACCCAACTCTTATTCTAGGTAGTAAAATGATTTGGATTTTTTACCAATAAATAGAGCATTTAAATATTTTTAATATGATCAGTAAAAAAAAAGCTTTAAAAATCTTGTTGGGGCAGCAACTAGAACAGATTCAACTGGAAATAAATATGTACAGTTGGGAGGATGCAACTTGATCATCTGATGAAAACAGGTGCATGAACATTTTTTATTGACAAACCTATTTTGGAATATTTCTTGTTGTGAAGTCCAACATACGCCGATGTGTTTGATAACCATGAGATCTGGATGTTTCCTGGGATGAAAGAAGGAAGCATTTTTTATTTTCATTCCAGTCTAAACAGGCTAAAACATAAAGATTATATCTTTAAAAACTGTGAATCTCAGCAAAAAATCTACAGATATCACTTGGATTTTTTACCTAACACGTCAATCAATTTGAGCTTCAGTAAATCTAAACCACTGCATAAACTTTGCCAGCTCTACTTTGTGATTCAATTAAGTCAAAAAAAATAAATTCTGATGATAAAATTATAGCTAGCACAAGTTGGGCATCCGCCAATATAATATTCCAACTCACCGTATGGTTCAAACAGAGTGTACAAGTCTGATGCCCGCCACTCTTTCGGAAATGTCACATGGAACACATGGTCTCTGTTTAATTCCACTGAAAACCGAAAACCAAAACTGAGTGAGCTAACTTTTATTTGCTAAAATGAAGCAGTTTTTTTTCTCCAGAAAGTGATGATTTTGCGATAAAATTTATATATGGTAATAAGTAAATTAAATTTTTGTTTTTAAATAATGTATAAAATAAATGTATTGTAAATAGATTTCTTCCTCATAAAACAATGTTTCTTGTCATAAATCCACATTTCATGGCATATTTGTCTACTTGGTTTACTTTATTTTACATCCCAAACGTTTCCTGGAGAACTGCACAACGACATGGCATGTTTCCTTAAAAAACAAGAATGAGGCACCAAACCAGAATCAAACTTTTAACCTCTTGCTCTTCGGTTTCAATTTCTAACCAGTTGAATTATGTAGCATTCTCTGACAGCTTTGCTAATGCAGATGAGGTATGTTATAAAAAAGAAAGATATAAAGCTACACAAAAAGGTTCAAGAAGATATAGTTTTAAGATTAAGAAAAGGTTCTTTTTTCTCTAAAAGGACTTAGTACAACTTGTCACTCACTGTCAGGCCCATCCAGAGTGAGATATTGAATGTCATTGATGCGCATCAAGTACAGCCTAAAAGGAAATCACAAGAGCAGTGTTAAATATCATTTAGAGCAAGGAATATCAAATACAGAAACTTACAAAAAAACTTATTTATTTTAATACTTCAAAAACGAAAGCACTAGCAAAGTTAATGGCTTCAATATTTGCCCTCAGGAATCTGTGCAAATGCAAAGCGTTGAAAGAACTTTTTTGTTAATCCTTTCAATTGAAAAATGATTTTGATAACATAAGAGAAATGAAAATTAAAAAAAAAAAAAATAAAGAGAGGTAGGGAAGAGAGAGAGAGACATACAGACAGAGATGTGTAGATAAAGAGAGAGACTGAAAGCTATGCAATTAGAAATTAATAACCACAAAGGCATAAGAAAAAAGTTAATAATTTGCAAGTACAGGTATTACAGTTAGTAAAAACATATCATAGTCCAATACTTTTCTACACAAATCTCTTAACTGTTTTGCACTCACTTATTGGTAAATGCTTTGATGACAGGAGATGACGGAAGCAAGAAATCTGTCGCAGGCTTCTGACATTCCCCTGTGTGGATTTACAATGAACTTACAATCAACATTCTCAAAGCTAAAATTCAAGTCACTTTTAATGTAGATTTAAAGACAGATGTGTTCTATCATTATTGTAAATCTTTTCTATTTAGCATTCCTAAACATGAAATAAATAAATACTGGCTGAAGCTAGTTGTTCAGGATTATATGCATTTAAATACAGGCATAGAATATTGCTTGTTTTTTAGATCTTAATGGTTGCTCAATGTTACTTATTTTTGTTATATTATTGCCACTTTGTAGCTCACCTAGAAATTTGCACATGGTTGCGAAACAGCTCCCTGTGACAAAAGCGTCAAAGCCAGCCTCGTGCAGCGCGTTGGTGTCCTCAGCGTATTTTCCAAATCCAGGTGCCAGCTCTGAAAACATGGGTAATACAATAAGCTTGGAATGTACGCGGCAAACAGAACTAATCATTGCTGTATTAAGCTTTCTTGTCATATTGCATAACATTAGACTTGCTTCTCTATACAACTATAATTGTGTATACACTAGGGATAGCGTACTTTGCCTTTCAGCTCAATTATTTGTAACTCCCTCTCAACAAAAAGACACTGTGAATCAGGCATAAGTCAAAATTCGGACTTTTTGAGTTATTTAATTAAAGGCTGTTAGGAAGAATCAAATGTCCTTAAGATTATAACTATACAGTTTCTAGACCCAGAGATAATTCTTTTTTTATTTGATTATGAAAAAAAAAAAGTCAATACTGAATATTTTTTTTGTTTTGTTTAGAGGGTTTTAGCTCAAAACGTGTGCCAGATTTATATAATTTTCTTTTACTGACAATAGAGGTGCTACATGTAAGTATATAACATTAACAGTGAGGTGCATATACAAAGGACTAAAACAGAAACTTTACTTTTTTTTTTAAATGCACATGATGTGTTTTGTCAAATAACCTCACATAACCTTTTCTTTTTAATGTCTAAGATAAGAAAGACGTGGCTTACTTAGCTCGGCACTTACTGATAGTCACTGGGGTAAACGGCTTTGACTGTAACGTCTGGTGCAATTCTCCCAGACTCGTGTGTTCTATTAAATCCTGAAATACACAGGTCCAGGCTATTTAACTTTTTATAAGTTATTGTGATTAGTAAAGGATGAGTGCATTTCAAATAGGCATACTTTCATTGAATGGTAGGAAGTAACTGAAAGAGGAAAATACTTAAATAGAGTAATGTTTGGGTGACGTTCATATAAAATTAATAGTCTAAAGGCAGGCCTTCCTTCGGTACTCTGTTAGCAAAAATATAGGTATTTTTATCCTACTTGTTGGGTCCTTGTTAATCGCAGTACAAAGATTGGAGAACCATATAACACATATGTCTATGTTTGCCAATTAAAAAAATGAATGATCTCCCACTGACCTTTATTGGAGGAGTGTTGGCCATCAGCTTCGTGTCTATCAGTCTGCGGTTGATGGTGATGAGATACAAAGAGTCAAACAAGAAACTTAAACAGGCAGGTAGAACAAGAAGTCAGACACCCATGTATAAGGCTTAAGGGATAGGGATGTAAAATAACGAAGCTGTTGTAACAGTGATAGATGCAATGGCTCACACAGTAATAGGAGAGTATAGAAACACATGGGAAAAAAAAACTCATCTAAATAAATGAGAAAAATAGAAAATAGAAATCTGTTTATTATATATATCTAGTCTTATTCAATGCTTAAAAAGAGTTTCAACCAAATTCAATGATAAAATCAAAAAATCCAATTTCAATTCAGAACTCACGTAGAGAGGGAAAAAGCAATAGCAACAAGTAAACAAAACCATTTACTAATTAGACTGTGAGAATGTTTCTTACCAAAATAGATTTACGCAGAGAGAGGACAGAAATTATTCAACGTCTAAAAAAAAAACATATATTAACTTCAGTGTTAACTGAATGGGAAATTGCACAAGATAGTCAGGAGATAAATAGAGAAAGGAATTTTCTAATCTTTCAACAGCAGGTTTTATTTTCTTCCTTCCATCTAACCTCTAAAGAACATGAAAAATAGGTCGTTTAATAAAGAGAACAAATCTAAATACTTACTTTGGGAGTACTGTACTGACCACAGATTTGAAGTCTTCCAGATCCTGAAATGCAGAAAATGGCAAAGCCATACAAAGATAATATCACAAGCTTAAAAAAACAAAATCACAACAAACCATTGCCTCTCTTGACATTTTAATAATTAGTTGAGAAGTCTAAGCCTCAGCGATAAGTACATAACTAGAAGACACCTAGGAGCCTGGATATGTCAAGTCTTTTTTCCATAGCCCTTTAAATGACATTTCTTAGATAATTGTCTCTCAGTAAATTATAATAATGATAGTCCATCCTCGGCTTTAAAAGCTCTGATTTAAAAGATATGCGCATCTAAAGCGTGGCACACACAAAGAGAATATGAAATGAAGATACATATGTTTTGCAAAGTTAAAATTTCACAATAAACTCTATTGTATCTACATCAAATAGTGTAAAAAATTCTACTAAACAAAAATAAGGATCGAACAATCTGTACCAGATTTTATTGTCCACAGTATATTGCTTATAGCAGCCTCTGAAATATGGGCATTTTGTCAGATGGGCTGTATACTTTGGACTTGGAGGGAGGAGAAGATAAACGAAGAAGAATATCTGCTACTGAAAGCAAGGCCCAATTTATTGCAAAATATGAAAACCAGAAGGCTGAGATGTTTTGGCCATCTGAAACATCATGATTTGCTACATTTAGAATTTAATGAACGGTAGGGTAGAGGGGACAAGAGGCTTTTGTTGTTGTTGGGTTGGTTTAACGTCCAACAGCAGCACTATATAGGCTATATTGTGGACGGGCCCCATACGGACGTATGACAACTTTATGTGCTGCCACACACGAGACAGGGCGGGGATACCATGACTCCCGTCTCAGCCGGTCACATTATACTGACACCGACCCAACCAGTAGGGAACGCAACAGCCAGGATAGGATTCGAACTCGGGACTTTTTGCATCGGAAGTCGATGTTCTACCCCTGGACCACCGCGCCCCCCTGGGACAAGAGGCAGAGGAAAACCAAAAAGAAACTGCTTGGATGACATAAAAGACTGAACAGGCAAGAGGCTTTTAGGAGGTACAGTGGAAACCCAGAACATGGAGAAGTAGTGGGTCATTTCACGTCGACCTCCTTACCAGAGATGACGACAGAAAACAGTCTTTTCCTGAACAAATCACAAAGGTTTGACTGTAATTTTACTCACGTCCGGTAAGGGACCATAGAAATGACTCATACAATGAAGGACGTCCAGGAGCATGTTGTGTCCAACCACTGGCTTCTCCTGAAAAGGAAACAAAAGCAAAATGTTCAAACCACAAACTAATATTCTTTGATGGAAAGCTGCAGTCATTAAAATAAACCTAAACAAATTCTTCCACACGACCAAAAATTACATTTGAAACCTCACATTAAAAAGAAATTTCAAGTAGTGTATTTAAACTGAATCCCATCCAATTTCCAACTATGCTACCTGACTTCTAGAGAACTGGTTGATAATCCAAAAAAAATTTAAAAAATTTCAACAAATATGCTTATGGACTCATTAGGCCTATTTATGAAGAAGCAAGATTTTGATAACAAACTTACAGAGAGAGGGGACGGTTTTACTCATAACTTATTTTCCAACCATATTGCGACATGTCCCAACCTTGTACTTACTGATTTTGTGATGGCCTGAACTACTTTGGTGAAGCCAACTTGGATATCCAGTTCCATCTGAGTGAAATAAAAAAAAAAAGTTTCAAAACTCAATTACATGTTTCAAAATGATCTAGTCAAGGTGCAAATAAACTTTAAAACAAATCTCCATAACCTATTAATGATCGTCTCATAATTCAGAGTTGACTCGGTGATCTCAGTGTTGTTGTTTTTTTGCGCAAACACGGGTCATTCTTAGTAATTTTGCTCTAAGAGCTAAAAACTGAGGACATGTTTCCTTTTCTTAACTCGCTTCAGTTAGATCCTTAGGATAAGAAGACATAACAGTAACATCACAGGTAAGGCAGAGATTGGGTTAACTGAAATGGCTACAGAAAGCTCTTTCTGTGATGAATAAAGATGATTTTAAAAAATGGATTCTTAAAACATGAATGATGAAGCAGCCTTGGTGGCTTGATTGGTTGGCAGTCAGGACTGAGGCAGTTGGTACTCTCGCGTCACTGACTCATTCTTTATAAAACTTACGTTTTACTTTTTTAAACTTCTAATTAGTTGAAAATCTGTTATAAATCAATAAACTTCGGAGGAAGGTTTGCTGTTAAACAAGCTCTGGGGCATAAGAACAGGTTCATCAAACCAGGTGCTCACCATTTGCAGAGCGCGTTTCTCCTGGTCTATCTTGGCCAGCTGCTCTGCATCCTTCGCTCCGTGCAGGACGAGAAATCGTTCTCTGTTCTCACCCGTCCTCGTCTCCAGACGTGCCAGGGGGTATCTGACGTTTGGATGAGTTTGAGATAAAAAATTACATCAAACAGTTCACACAGAGCATTATCATGAAAAATAAAGAGAAGAGTGGCTAAGTCAAGAGATTAGTTTCTAATTCTATCATTGTTTATATTTGTGATAACTAAGGCTAAGGCCATGCAGATCTATTAAGTAGAGAAGGCTCTCTTTATGGTCTGCCTA
This sequence comes from Elysia chlorotica, assembly GCA_003991915.1. Taxonomy (NCBI): domain Eukaryota; kingdom Metazoa; phylum Mollusca; class Gastropoda; family Plakobranchidae; genus Elysia; species Elysia chlorotica. The sequence continues at coordinate 63,141 of RQTK01000413.1, forward strand.
TTCAAGACTTAAAGCTGAGATTCTTCACTGACATATCAAAACTAAGAAATCCTGGTCACATGATTGACGCAGACACTAATTTTGTAATTCCTTGTCTTTAACAAGAAACTGAAGTTTAATGAAAAGTGAAGCCTTCAAAAACATCTTGTCTCTTCAGCTCAATGAACAAAGGCTTGATTACAATATGTTTCTTAGACCTCCAAAGATGTTCCATAATGAAACTGAAGTAGAGACACCAGTTCATATCTGTCCTCCATAATTTAAAGAGGAGAATTTAAGACGATTTGATTGAGTAATTGAGTTAGAAAGACATGATTTAGAATTAATTTTTGTTTGGAAGTTCTTTAAAGTGAGACATTCAAGGAGGCACACAATATTTAGATCGCCCAGCTTACTTTTCTTCCACTGTCTGATAAATCAATTTTCGCTGAAGTCCATTGCAACCTTTTATCTCGAGAGGTTCTGCATCAACTTCTGCCAGGAACGCATCAATTTTTTCACTGAGAACAAAATGAAAAAGGAAGTCATGTAATGGCATGTATCATCCATGTTTCTCAGGTGCTCAAAATATCATTTCAAGTTTGTGATGTTTTATTTTGACAAGAAAAAGATTTTTTGGTGATTTTCTTTGATCTTGCTTATTGTTACTGACCTCCTTATAGTATGCCAACTGGATATTTTTTTCTTTTACTGAACTTTTTCACGAAGTGGAACAGTGCAAACTGGATTAGTACCTCAAAACACACCCCAAATTAACCTTTATGTCAGTAGTATATCAAAGCAAAATAAATTAACATTCATGTCAGTAGTATATTAAAGCAAAATAAAAAACAATGTACTTTTTAATAAAAAATTAAATCTATTTGTATGCTTTATTTTTATTGTAGAGTTCATACATTGTATGGCTAAGATGGAGCAAAATGAGGATGGTTAACAAGCCTGGCTGATTTACAAGGCTTTACGAGCACTGATGTGATATTTCTTCTTAGCATGGCTGTGCAGGGCTTTTTTCCTTTGGAAACATGGTTGACTTTAGTTTTACATGTGATGCGTTTAGCCACATGAGCTTCTTTTAACTCACTGTAGTAATCCAATAAGAAATCGCCAATTGCATCTTTCTTGCCTAACCCATGCCAATTTTCACTCCTTTACTTTAATATACAGTGGACCAACACTGTCGACAAAATTGTCAAATTCCATCATGCACCAAATTTTATTTCTAGATCCTGTTTGTAATCAATAGCTGATGAGAGTCTCGTCTAGCTCTACACAAGGTCCTTAAATCTAGATACTCCTCCTACTGCCTTAGTTAAGACTTAGCTCACTAAATCTTTATATATGCGGTTGCACTTTGAATCACACAAAATAAATCCGACTAAAGTCTTTGATCGATATTAGTAGGCCTAAATCCGATAACCTATTCCAAACTCAAAATTCTCAAATTGAATGGCCGGATAGTGTTACTATATTAGTGAATAATGCACACTCAGCGATGTTTGTACCTTTCCCCGTTGGATTATTTGGGTAAATTGTTTTTCCTGTTTCCGTAAGTCAATGTACCGCTGCACAAAGACTGACGGAGAACTTTCACTGACCTGTTCACAGAATTCCGTAAATTTACGGATAATTGGCATCACTGCATACCACTGGTACTCCTGTACCTCCTCTAACTCCTGTACCTCTAACTCCTCATCCTCCGCCTACTGCTCCTACTCCACTAATGCTTTCTACATTGGCTGTCTATTAAAATGTAGGGGCACAATGTCACCCCCGATGTACGTATAGGTATGCTGCATCAGTTCTTTGTCTATTTAACAAGCGGGGGCACAAAGTTATCCCCAACGTACTGATACGATAGTAAAACATGACATACGAATCAGTGTTAGGTATGAGTATTAGATTAACATTTTAACACATGGGCAGGTATTGGATCTTTCATGCCAAAGTTTTCCATTGCATTTATGCTATATCTTTGCTTTCAAAACCATTAAAAAAACAAAAACAAAAAAAAAAGGTTCCACTTTCATTGGACTGATCAAACCCATGGATTAATTCTGAACATTCCCCTTAAAATTAATATATTACACCACATCCTATTTTTCAATTCCAACAAATGTCAAACTCACCAAATACCATCAAGGAACTCCCTTTGGTTCTCTGGAACCTCCATAGCAGTGAAAGACTGATTGTTTTGATCGCTGTGCTTCTGCTCCAAGCTCAGCCTCATTTTGTGCTCCTGTTGGGCCGTCAGAAACGGAATTCCTGTGAATCAGATGGGGCACATTACACTTAGAGGAAAACACAGTTTTTCACTTTCTCTTTTTCTTCCACTAAGGAAGGGTATTTGTATAATTAAACAGATAGGTTATACTTAATTAAAAGTAAATACTTTGAAAAGGTTTTCCCTATCTTTTTGTTTGGCCTTATATTACCAAAGACCTGAGCCTCCATGCACCAGGTAAAGATGGTTTCCTATATTTTTATTGTGACCATGTACTATGAATGAGAAGAAACACACTCAGCTTTAATAACTTTTTAATGTATGTTTTTCGTTTTTCCATCTGCTATTATAAAACTAAAAAAGTCAATTCACAATAACAGGATAAGATTAATATTTATACCTTCTCTAAAAACTTTATTGAAGTCAAATCCATGAGACACGAGGAAATCAATACTGGAGCTCTGGATTGATAAATCGTAAAACAATTATGGAACAATGCACAAACTTAAATCAAAAGAAAATTTTTTATGGAGCATTTATAGAGCTATATTTTTTTTCTTATTGTACTGCATTTAAACAAGGACTGTCTAAAATGGTGCAATAAATACAACAGAGAAGCCTGTGTAACGCTACCAAAGGGGCAGTGGCACTAAGTCAGGCAAATGGATCCCCTAGTAATTTTCGCAGTTTTTACTTGAGCGTCTGTCAGCAAACTCTTATCTAAGTTATTTGCATATCTCTATTTAGCTATATCACAACATCATCATCTTGGACAGCACAGTTCTCTCACTCATCGAGCTTTCAAGTAAAACGACATCTTTGGAGCTCACATTTTGTTTATTACATATGGTTACATGATTCTATAAGTGCTGGACGCAAATCATTTTACTATGAATGAAATAACATGTGTTGAATATTTTTGTTTCAAATTTCAAACATTGAAAGAAAGAGAAAACTCAATCCTCATTTTTCTGTAAATCACAAACCTGACACATAAACCTCTTGTCTGGAGCGTTGCGGTGAGGTTGAGAGGGGTCAACAAGGCTATTCGAAAGAGAATTATAATAGGCCCTACGTTATAAATCGGCGGTTCTTTTCGTTATGGCGCAATAATTTTTCTGTCAATTTTACTGTAATGAAGAAAAGATGTTGAAACAACAATCATTAATTAAATGAACAGCATAGAAAGAGATTCAAAATCAGAATTATGGCTGGATCATTACCGCTTTAAAACTTAATGTCTTTATTGTTTAACCCTTTTGACCATTGCTAATATATATATTTTTAAAGAATAGTCTTTTGGTGAAAGACTGTCTATGCTGTCTGTAAAAAATATTTTGAATGCCTTTTTCTCATCCCGGTTAGAAAAGTTTAAATTTTGAAAAAAAAATTCTGATCAAGGCTTTAAAGTTGTTTTTATAAAAAATGAGAAAGCTGAGTCACAATAATGAACTAAGTAAAAGCATGTAAAAGTGTTCATAATCGAAGTAATTCTGGTCTACCACTACCAACTTTTCAGCATAGTTAGGAAAGATTGATACTTCAGGGTTGTTTTTTTTTTTTAAACATAAACTCTTTTTGGTTTTGAGTTTAAAAATTAATGCAGTACACAAACATCGGACTGATAGAAAAACATAGACAAACAGAACACTCACGAGTGGCGATAAGGGCGTGCTGAGAGGAAAGTGTGTGACAATTTATGAATCTTTCCCAAATGTCTATGTATCTGGCTATGAGTACGATAGCCATGTCTTTGGAAAAAAAAAAAACCTGCTAAAAACGTCTGCATGGTTGTCATTCAGTGGTGTTTTTTAAACTACTGATGGGGGGAGTGGTGTCAGTTTAATGTAACCGGCTGAGACATGAGTTATGGTATCCCCGCCCTGTCTCTTGTGTGGCAGCACATACAATTGTAAGGCATCAGTCTTGGGGACCGTCCACAATATAGCCTATAATTATAGTGCTGATGTTGGACGTAAACCAACTCAACTCAACTCAACTACTGATCGTTACCACACAAAGAAAATGGTACATGTATTGCCTGATAGTGTCAAACATAAGGAGCATTCAGCTCTATTCTTTACAGTTGACGTTTTAACAAATAGATCATTTTCACAAAAGCAAGCAAAGCAAATAAAGTGAACCAACGCAACATCAAAGCAAGTTGGCAAGCGACGATGGACACAGTTTATTAATAAATCGTTTTCACAAAAGCAAGTAAATAAAACAAATAAAGTGAACCAACATCAGAGCATGCAGGCAGACTGCGATGGAAAACAGTTTCTTAAGAGATCATTTCACAAAAGCAAGTAAAGTGAACCAACCCACCATCAAAGCATGCAGGCAAGAGATGATGGAAAACAGTTTATTAAGAGATTATTTTCACACACACACACAAAAGCAAACCAGCGCAACATGAAGTTATACATGTGAGCGGCGATTAAAAAAAAGAACAGCTAGTGTCTTAGATCTTTTGACTCGAGCAACTAAAGCTAAACAAAGCAAACGCTCCAACGCTGAACAGTTTCAAGAACAAAATTGACTTGCTGTGGAAAGATAATATGTACACATTTTAAATCAGCCTAAGGAGAGCACAAGAATAAAAGTTTACAGTAAATTTATAAGAGGACGACTACAAGAACGGACAAGAGGCCAAAAGGCCTAATCACGTCCGGATATCATATCATATCATATCATATAAACGTGACATAAAGTTATGCAGGCAAGCAGTAAGGAAAACTGGTTTCCACAGCACACGGCCTGTTTGTGCGTTTGTCGTTTAACCGTGAGCAGTCAGGGCTAATCAGTCGTGCCTGCGGTCTACGGGTCTAGATCTAATTTCCAATTACCACAGCGGTTCAGCAGAAAGCTTTTGTTTGATGTTTAGCATCTAGCGTTACCACACAATAAAGGCTATAATAGCTGGTGACAACTTTACGTGCTGCCACACGAGACAGTGCGGGAAACTTGAACACATGTCTCAGCTGGCCACATAATACACATGTACTGATACCGACTCAATCAGCAAGAAACGAAAAGGAACAATAAAATATGTTTGACTGATCTTGGGTTTCGAACCGCGGACCTCCCGATTACATACGTTCTAGCACTTACGTCGGTTCGCCTCAGATTTTTCGTCCCCAGGCAGACTTAAAAAATCCAAGAGAAAATAATTATACTCAAAATGTGCAATACAATTACAAAACAGCATAAAGATGTAACCAAGAATAATGTTATGGTTTCACGGGGAAAAAATAGCCTTTCCACTTTTCAGATTCCACAAACTGAATATTCCAAAAATAACCTTGAATTAAATATATCTAGTATTTTGAGTTTGGAATTTTTAGCTGTTAACATTGATGAACGAATGAGACCAAAACTGAAAAAAAAATTCTGTCGTTGGTTCGCATTTTAACGAATACGAGTTGTGATGGAAACTACACAGGAATTATTAGGAATAATGATTTAATCGAGAGTACTAGACGTAGTTAGAAATATTATAAACTGTACTATAATTTAGCTCAGCAAACAAGAGGAGCGCGTAATGATGTTCTCTCTTTCTCTCTCTCTCTCTCTCTCTCTCTCTCTCTCTCTCTCTCTCTCTCTCTCTCTCTCTCTCTCTCTCTCTGAGTTATTTTTTACAATTTTCCATCACTTCTCGCACAGATGATCACCGAGGTCAGAAAACATTCTTTTTTTTTTCAGTATTGGTCTCATTCTTTCACCAATGTTGACAGTTCATTCGGTACAAAAGTACAGTACAATAAAAACGAAGCAGAAATAAATACTAATAGAACTAGACAGCAAGATGATCTAGGCACGAAATTCTATTTACACGTATTTCCAATAAACAAGATGTAGAAATCTTTACCAATGTTGACAGTTCATTCGGTACAAAAGTACAGTACAATAAAAACGAAGCAGAAATAAATACTAATAGAACTAGACAGCAAGATGATCTAGGCGCGAAATTCTATTTACACGTACTTCCAATAAACAAGGTGTAGAAATCTTTTTTTTTTAATCCCACAGTTCCTATTGCACATAGAATGTTACTGCAGACAAACAGAGCGTAGATCAATAAAGACACACATGTCCATTCACTAAAACTCCTTCACATCAACATCAATTACTTGTTCTACATTGAGGTTTTGCGATAACGGTGTTTTGGAGAAAACGATGACGATAGGTACTGCACCAAAGTCAAATAATGGCATTAATTTGTTTTTTGTCTGGAACTACCTACATGTATTTTATTTTTATGTTTGTTATTATGATGTATGGGCCTAAGGCCTTTTTTGTGGATAACATTAAAATTTCATTCAATTAGTAGGCCTAT
>RQTK01000413.1:69707-98065 GCA_003991915.1 Elysia chlorotica
ACATTATTATTATTATTATTATTATTATTATTATTATTATTATTATTATTATTATTATTATTATTATTATTATTATTATTGTCATTACTACTTTTGTCATTACTACTATCATTACTATCATTATTATTATTATTGTTGTTGTTGTTGTTGTGTTGTTGTTGTTGTTGTTTTTCTTGCTGTCGGTGGCAATCTCAATCGAAGCACTCACCAGTCTTGACGACACATTAAGAGATAATACCCTTGCATTGATCTGGGGGTTGGTATCAGAGCGACAGCTGTGACAACAGTAACAGTTGGTGAGTACCACAGTAATAATAAATGACCACACTGCAGGTGTGTCCACTGAAGGAAAACCATTGACTCACCAACGAAAATAAAATTACCCATGTATACAAACAATTTTTTTGCGTTAATGTATAAGAATCTAGGTGGACTTTATCATCAAACTATTAAAAGTTACGCGGTTGAGACGACGGATTATAAAGTTTAGGAACAGATTAAAAATACGATATAATTATAAAAGTTATCCAAATAATGTGCACGTTCAAGACAAACCATTCGCTCCCTTTTCATGACAACAAGTTCAGAACGCGTTCATGATTAATATTTTCCCCAATACTAAACTAAATACTAAAAAGCTATAAATTATGCGCATGAGAAAAATACCTACCCTATCCCTGTTTCGTCAAAAATACAAACTTGCCACCATATTCCACAGCGTGAGCACCTTTTTTCGAAATGCAAATGGGTGCTCTTTGAAACTTCAGGAGTGCTGTTTGTGTTTGTGCGAAATCCATGCCATTACTTTGGCACAGTTTATATTTCTTTCCAGACATTTTAAAAGGTCAAGTTATGTGGCTGTAATAAGTTTCCTCACGCAGATGCTAATCTTTGTCCCAGGAACAAAACTGGTTTGGTTGTTAAAAAAAAAAACAACTATAAAAAAAGACAACAATAACAATCACAACAACAACAACAACAACAACAACAACAACAACAACAACAACAACAACAAAGACAACAATAATAGCAAAACAACACATAAAATGGGCATAAAAATAGCCAGCACTGCACATACTGTACAGAAACTGATTTTCTTGAACACTTTTCCTACCTATGTGCAAGAGCACAACTTCTCTGGGAAGAAGTTGAAAATAAAATAACAGCGTATCCTAGAACAAGAATATGACTCTATGCCAAGTCCCTTTTGTTTGAATTCACCGATTCAAGTCTCTTTGAGGAAAACACACTCATTATTATTATTATTATTATTATTATTATTATTATTATTATTATTATTATTATTATTATTATTATTATTATTATTATTATTATTATAGCGCATCTGATACTAAGTCCCGTTCCATGTGTCACACTGCCTGGTTAACAAATAACATTAAAAACAAATTGCAAGATCATTATATTTGTGTAGAGGAGAACCGATAGGCCTACAACTAGATCATAAACTAGGGAATCGTTTCAAATCAGGAAAAGGTAAAAATACAAGTATGTACGAAATAGAATGTCACATAGCCAATTATTACAAAAATCCATACCTAACCAGAAATCTGAAGCATAAAAAAACCACACACAAAAAAACGCATGCACAAAATATGGCAGTAATTGTCTTCCACGAAGCGCTGTAATGATCGAAATATCTCAAACGATAAGAACGAACGGGGTCAAGTACGGTAGGTTATTCTCCTGCATGCATGGAGTTTTTGACCCCATCAGTACGCCGCGTGACCTCTGTGGGGCCCCACTTTTCAAAAACTCCGATCAAAATGAATATTTGAGGAGAAAATAAAAAAAAAAGGAAGTGTCTATTTTAGGTCTTTCAATGAAGATTAAAAAACATTCTCCGCCCTCACCATTCGGAAACAAGACCGTGTGTGTGTCGAAACGAGTTTATGAAAGCTAAAATGTATCATCTATGGTCTTGAAATACCATTTTACACAATCTTTTTTTTTTAAAGCAAAGAAATCTATTGATCTAATCAACAAGTCTATAATTATGTTGATTTGTATGAATGAGAATTGAGATGATTTACCTTAGTGACAACAATGGCACGTGTGGCTGCAAGAGTTTATTACTAAAAAGCTAAGTTCTGCCTGCCTTTGAAATATGACACAAACCCGCAGTTTCCTCTGCTATTTTAAACCTGATGGTAAAATAACGCCGCGTCATTTTACGCCGTTTACAAAGATAACGTTTCTGTCACTGGTTTCAAAACTAGGGGCCTTATTCATGTGAAGGCCTAGGCCTAAAAACCAGACGAAACTTACGTCTGAAATTTAAATTTAGTCTCCGACCTATTCATGGGAATTTCCTAGTACTAAATTTTGACGCAAGTTTACACCTGCTCCGAGGCAGGACTAAGGGGTAGAATTTGGTCGCAAGTGCATTTAAAGCCTATTAAAAATCAATTATAATGACTTCTGTGTTGTTTTAGTAATATTTTAGTTGTTTTCTAGTTTAATTTTACCATTTTGCCACACCTAATAGGACAATATCGCATTTTAAAGATTTTTCATAATTTAGATCTACATTAAGAAAGTAGGTCAAATGAAATGTTCCATCCAGTAGTTCATACGATTTTAGAAAATGATTAGGCCCATAGATTTGAGTTTTGGTACTTAATTTTTATAATTTTATTTGTAAGCTCTATAAAATTTCAAGATGGCGTCTACATTTTCAGACTTTCCCTCCTTTTTTTTAGACGTAGCTAGTCTACGACAAAAATTTTCTATGAATACGGACTTAGTCTAAGTCAAAAAATTAGTACTAACTACGTCAGTTTTTTAGGCCTAGTTTACGACCGCTCATGAATACGGACCCAGGGTCTGAAATTCGCTATGTTCTGCCTGCCTTTGAAATATGACACAAACCCGCAGTTTCCTCTGCTATTTTAAACCTGATGGTAAAATAACGCCGCGTCATTTTACGCCGTTTATCGACGATGGGAAAACACTGGCAATGTGGCATGCTTTTCCACCGGTTATAGAAGTAAAAAACCCGGCGTTCTTTTCTACCTCTCGCGAAAAGTGGAAAACCTACGCTCTTTTAGATTATTTAGGTCTACATGACTGTGATGCTGATATTGATTGTTTTTAATTGATCTTTTCGTTTAAAGAAAATGCTCTGAGTGTTAAAAAAATAATGATAGCATGTTCCTGAAAATCATAGATCTAGCTTAGGCCACAAGCATCTTCGGCATGGATTTAACTTTACCGATAAAAATATGACCCATGGACGGGTGAAAAAATTAGGACTATGAAAATAACAAAAAGGAAGGTTAATCAGTCAGAAAGAGTGGGCTTTGAGGAATGAGAGAGAGAGAGAGAGATTTAACGGTGGAAAAGATCGACGGTTTTTCACACAGTCCATGCGGTTGAAAAGGACAGCTCTATCACAACTATTAATTAGACGGCTATGGACAGTATTGGACACATTTGACAGTGCTTTACAAAAAAAAAAAGAAGAAACCTTCACCAATGACGTCACAGCCTTAGAGTTGAATAGACAACCCATACCGTAGTACGTCTGCTGTGAGTCAAAGTGTCCTTAGCAAAACCTTTGGGCTAGATTTAACTTGCCGCAGCTGCCGTAAGCTGTGCGCTCACAGTGTTGGTGTGTAAATAATCAACACACCGAACAATACACACACAACTAGATCGAGATCGTTTAGTTTCGCTTCGTGCTAGGTTCATGCTAGGACAGACTGTTAACAGAACGTTTTGGCTGAGGCAGAGAGACAATTATAAAATAATAGGCCTACAGTCTGCGGTGTCCAGCCGCCTAAATCTAGATTCTAGATATAGATTAGAAATTGGAGATGTAATCTGCACAGTCTAAATCTGGACTAGATCTAAGTGCTTGTTGGATGGACATATGAATATATTAAGTCGTTTTCGAAACTCATCCAGGTGGATACGAATTTCTCAGTTTATTGAGAAGCACATCACGGGTAAGATTTGTTTATAGTTTAGATCTAGATCAAAGAGTTTATAGTGCTAGAGGGCTCAGTGACGTAAAAACAGGGCGGAACTTGAAGGTTACTGGGGTGGGTGGGAAAGGGGGGCACGAAGCCGAGCCATGTGATGCGTTAGACTAGCTCTAACAGGGCTATATTTACAATGTTACATAAATGAGCGCATCCATGTGTGTAATCAATCACAGAGAGAACTTCAAAATCTTGTTGTTACAGTTAGATCAAGCAGCGGGTAAATTTCATTTCCAATAATAATAATAACAATAATATTAATAATAATAATAATAATAATAATAATAATAATAATAACAATAATAATAATAATAATATAATAAGAAGAAGAAGAAAAATAATAATAATAATAATATATCGTTTAAAACAATAGCAAGGGAGAAAAAGTTAATTCGCCTAATTTATTGATTAGATTTGATTCTACCATAATTTCATCTGCTTTGTCAGAATACGCAGGCCTAAGCCACTTTCACCATAAACGTAATACTGCCAATTTTTAGAAGCAATCCCCTTTCGGAAACAATATTCAAGAAGATATTTACGGATTGGTCTTCACCAATAGATTCGAATCAACAAGAAAAGAGTCCTGGGAAAAAATAATCAGTAAATGCGTAGACATCGTGAGCGCCTACTCCACTAAGCATACCACGATATAAACGAGAGAGCCTGTATCATCAATGCGAAAATTTTGCCTCAGTTACTCTACCAACTGAACATCTTCGCACCACCAAAAATCGACAAAATGACACTGCCTTTTCTGTTTAAATCCACCATAAGTGTTAGGAACCTAGTCAAGGATTAGATGAACGGGGTATTAAACTGCAAATAATATAAACCAATGTAAAAGCCATGAGGCTGAAGTGCATCACTGAAGCCATCAAGCAAATAGATTTCCCTCTTGTGGGATACTTCTTAGGGCTCAACCTGATCAGGTTCAAGCGGCTAAACAACAGAACACCGCACTGCTTTCATAACACACAGAATGCCTTTCTTCAAGAGATAAGAAGCGCCATCCCAAAGCCAAAAGCACCCCAACCAAATGGGAGACTCAAAACCATATCCAAAGATACTACCACAACCCCTGCCCAACCCCCCTCCCCCCTCACCGGCATCTAGCTTCACAGAGAAATGGAGACCAAACAAGGAACCGTGAGTACAGTGGATGTGCAAACATCACTCACCCACACAACACGCAAATGCAACCACATCAATAGAGGGTTGTCTGGTTAGCTATCACAAAATCCCCTAACAGCATCAGTGGAGGGAGATGGAGTTTCCGTCAAGTACTTTCGAACTCGATCGTCACTGGAAATACCGGTTCCCATAAGAACACCGAAGTCAAGCAGTGTTGAGCGTGAGTTATTAACTGATGGGGGACCATCGGCAGAACACTACGGCGCGTATTCGTTCGCTCGGCCCTAACTCCCAATAGAATCAACTCAGCACTACTAACGCCGCCATAGAGAGCACAAACCCATGGTCGAGGGGCTTGAGGCTCACCGTGGTGCAAAGATGAGCAGCCCTACACAGTGCTACACCCTGGTAGGAAGCGGCATCTCCATACAACAATTTAGAAAAAAAAATGTACAGACAGACCCCCGAGGAAACTAAGGAAGTTCTCTAAAGTAGTTCAAAGGACGCTGCTTTTAACTTATTGATTTGGCTACATGCAAGTGGGGAACCACACAAGATCTAGCACAAATCAGCGTGGCCTCTGTCACTAACGACAAAGGCACGGAGCCATGTGGACGTAAAACCACTGGTATTTGACAGCCATCAATTCCTCCCCACCCAAACTATACGGGGTGAACAACCTAAGGTTTCATCGACGGCCTATTTCAATTTCCCACACCTCAACCTGCAGCACGAACAGTACAACAAAATTGAAAGAAAGCAAATGCAAAACGCATACAAAAGATAATGGTACACATTTTGATAACGAAAGCTTTGGGGAAGGACAAAATGTCAAAACGAATAAAGGTTAATACACGTATTTTCACTATACCCATTATCTCTGTTCCAAATAACAAAAAGCGACCAAGAGCCTCTCCCTAACCAACCCTATCTCTCCAGTCTAGCTGGCATATAACGGAGATAAAAACAGAGCGTTCTTTTTTTCTTTTCCTTTAGTTCCCCTCCAAAACCAATAAAAGGGGGGGGGGGGGTGAAAACCATGACCCGTAATAACGTGACCGGCTGAGACAGGAGTCATGGCATCCCTGCCCTGTCTCGTGTGTGGCAGCACATTTATTGTCAGGCGTTAGTCTTGGGGCCCGTCCACAATATAGCCAATATTGTGCTCATGTTGGACGTTAAACCAACTCAACAACAACGAGATGGGTCATAGATACAACGAACTCGTACTCCACTAACTTCCCATAGGCCCACGACCTCCCTTGTTCACTAATGAAATAAGTACATTCCTCGGTCCTTGGGCATAGAGGAGAAGTAGAACGATTGAAAAAAAAAAAAAGCGCTGAAGCATAGACACAACTATTCCCCATAGGCCCACGGCCTTCCTTGTTCGCTAATGAAATAAACACATTCATCAGCCCTTGTGCATAGACTAGGAGTAGAACGATTTAAAAAAAGCGCTGAAGCAGTTTGAAGTAATCACGAGATGGATGATTACCCTATTGGCATTGACAAAAATTAGCATCCAGTTTTCTATAGAAAAGTATAATTATTACTTAGCACAATTTCGCAAAATAAGTGCTGTATCATTCTGTCAAGTAAACAGATCTAAAACGTGTAGATGACGATGTGTTGTTGTTTCCTCATGTGCCTTAGTCGGCGGGATGATGCAAGGTGAAAACTTATCCAGTATCCAGGCAACTGGGTCAGCCCGTGAAAATCAATTTAACTGTCAGTGCAATAGGGGCACTTTTGTGGGTTACTTTTGTAGGCAACAGCCACCGTACAGGGTGCTTACACACGGAGGTTTCTGTATGCGAACAACTCTCATCCGACTATTTAGTGGGGTCGGTTTGGTTGGGTTGGTTTAACGTCCAACAGCAGCCCTATATAGGCTATATTGTGGACGGTTTCCAAGACTTACGTCTGACAATTTTATGTGTTGCCACACACTATACAGGGCGGGGATACCATGACTCCTGTCCCAGCCGGTCACATTATACTGACACCGACCCAACCAGTAGGAAACGCAACAGCCAGGATTCGAACTCGGGACCTTTTGCGTCGGAAGCCGATGTTCTACCCCTGTACCACCGCACCCCCCACCAGAAATACAAATATTTTATGTCGGAACAAAAAGTTTGGGCTGAAGAAGGTCAAGACCACAGAATTTGTGACCTGAGGATTACAAGGTTCTGTTTGCCTTCTTTGTATACATTGAGATAGAACTTTGTTATTATCAGATCAAAAGATGTCTATTTATAGCTATTAATAGACATATGTGGTCAAGGTCCACATCTAATGAAAAGCCTCCTATCATTATTATTTAAAGGAGCGCCGTGGTGTTTGGAACGATGGCTTGTAACTATGTAGTAGCATTGTAACAATACTCCAACTAGTTAGTTACATGTACAACCGCTACGCTACATATGTTTTATCCCCAAAATTCCCAACACATGTAGTATGCATTTATAATCCCGCCTTCTAAACTAAAAATATGAGAGTATACATAATTGTAAGAGATTTGACTGGGAGAATTGTACGTATATGAATCAGGGTGATTCAAGCGGTAACTTGATTCTTTAAAACCACGATCAGTCAATATTTTTTTTTGTCCCATTTCGTCCCTTGATGGTTGGGTCGGTATCAGTTTTATGTGACAAAAGTCCTGATATCCCTACGATGTCTCTGTGTGGCACCATGTAACATTGCCAGACGTTAATTTTGAGATACGTCTACAATACAGCCTTAGTATTGACGTTGGGCGTTAGGAAACCAACTCATTTTCATTTTCCTCCTTTAGAATCATAGTAAAAAGGATGGCTGTAGTTTTTCCTTAGAGATACAAAGACTTCCATACACATCCTATTACCGTGACCTTACGTTGTCCTTTTCCTGTGACAAAAACAAAACAAAACAAAAACACGGTTAGCGGGGTCTGAACTATGAATCTTATCTAGAAAGGTTGGCTTTGCGTTTTCGGTAGATAAGAACTAGACACATCCTGAGAGGTCCCAGTTATGTACGCCTATGACACAGCAGTATAGGTGGCGAATTGGCTCAAGTGGTAGAGCGTGGGTTTCGAGATCTGAAGATTCGCGCGTTGTGAAACTTACGTTCGGTTAAAAATTAATTAATTCGATTTCTGTAGATCGGAGTCAGTTTAATGTGATAAAGGCAGCTTTACACGTTTCGATGAAACGAATGCGATCTATCTAACAACCAATCGCTTTTCGAACGGTCCGATTTATCGGTCTATGCATTCTAATTACACGCTCCGATTTATTGTTCGATAGGAATGCTCGGGGCTCTACGCTTTGTAATGACAGTCGTCACCCAGAGAGCAAAAAATGTCGCAGCCAAGTCATAACGACGAGTATTTAGATGATTTACTTGCTCTGAGTGTCTTAATAATAAACAGAAGAAAAAGAGAACGGCGAATTTGGACCAAAGAGTGGCTGAAAAAGCGAAGTGCTTTAAATGTCTCTAATGCTAATAATAAAAAAAAACAAAAGTGCTTTTTAAGTTCTTTTTTGAATGCCGTTCTGAGATTGTTGATTTTTTTTTGATACAAGATCTTTATTTGCACCGGCATTTATAGTTTTACAAAAAGTGACGAGCTCATCATATGCTGCTTCCTTTAGTAATTTATTACTATAGTCTTTAGACTTTATTTTCCAAAGACATTCTTTGGATTTATATAAATCAATGAATCGTAAAATAGTTTCTCTAGACCAGGTTGCCATGATTCCTGAAGTAGTTTTGTAGATTACACTAGTGCAAGCAAGACACACCTTGATCTTGGGGCTTGTAGCACACTGACCGAGATTTCAGGCAAGACAATAAAATTAAAGTGAAATTAAATACTGCTACAAGCCTAGTGACAATGGATAACGTATTGATGGAGGAGAAGGGGTAGGCTTTTACACGGGCACTTTGACTGTAGTCTTATAATGTTATTTTCAGAATAACACTCTTAATACACTCTTTCGCGAACAATTTTACTAATTTTGGGGCGCTGATTCCAAAAATGTAACTAGTTTTTACCTCCGATGAGTATTTACAAAATTTGAGAACGAGAATTTATGTCCTGAAGCAAACTAATTAGGGGGAATTACCGTTGTCAACCCGCCGCTCCCAGGAACGACCCCGATCGCACGAAAAATATCAGGCAGCTCCTGATATAAAAAAATCGTATTCGATTCATCGTCCAATCAAGGAAATTGGATACGATTTTGCACTTACACGCACCAATCCGTCGTGTAACAATGGATCGTTCCTAAATTGTACAATAGATTGGAACGTGTCAGGTACCCTTAGCAGAAAAAAAAATATAAGCAATGAACGTAAAAAAATATGCAATAACTTCAATAATTTTGCCTTATAAGATAGAGTCTAAACAATTTGCACTCTATATAGGTCTAGTTTTTCTTCCCCTTTATCGTTTGTCCAATTTTCCTACTCGCAACTAGATTTCTAGTGTTTTGGCCAATTTTTGCTTTCCACACTTTATTTCTAAGGCCTTAGAAGTCTTTTGATTGACAAATAAAGTATTTGGTCTGACTGTCAAATAAAGCCAAGCTCTCTTCTAATTTACTTTTCCTAGGTCTAAAGTAAGAGTAATTTACTGTGTTAAGTAAAGTAAATGTGATACACAGCATTTGTGGCCATTAATTACACAGAAACATTATATAACATGATGTAGTGTGCATAGCAAAATTTGGACAGAAACACTAGAATTTTCCAATTAATTTGTCTTCGATATCCTCTCAGCACTTGGGGCAGACACAGCTTCCTGGGAGAGGTTGTTTCATTTTCGCATTGTTTTGTAGATCAGGTATTTCAATCATTGCTTTCACTGAAACCAATTTTTCTTGCCCACTGGTCGAGATGGTGTCAGTATTTATAATAAAGTGATTGGTTAAGTCCTGGGTATTCATATTGGAAACCAAATAGACAAATACACAAAGAGATTAATTATAGGAAATAATATATATCAAATTATCACAATTAATGAATTATCCTTTTTATAGAGTTTGAAAGATGGCTGATCCTGCAGAAGAATTGCTTCCCCTGCTTGGCATTAACATGGATCAGCAAAGAGAATCTGATGATTCCGAGTTAAGCTCTGGGGAAGAAGATGATGATAGTATCTCTTCAGGTAAAAATCATTGAAACAATCTTTAAAAGTTTAAGGGAATAAGTTGGCTCAATGGTAAAGCATGCAGATTCCATTGGAGAGGTCTCATGTTTGATTCCAGATGGAGCCACCTTGTTCCCTTTTGGTAGCGTTGGTGTCAGTAAAATACTGGTTTCCCCACTTTTTCTCAGAGGGACATGGATTACAGTCTAGATCCTAATAATGAACATCCAGAAACCAGCAAACCAAGCAGACTTAGCAATCTCAAAAGAACTCTGAATGGTCTGTCAAATTAGATTTTAAATTTTAGTAACCTAATATATTTGATTTAAAAATCTGCTTTAAAAAGCCTTTGAGGACTGTTGTTATTATGCATTGGATATTTTGTATCCCATAAGGAGCATATGAATTCTTCACACTTTTTTTTAAAGACCTGTAGAGTAGTTGAAATTTCTGTTTATCAAACTAACCAAAATGTAGCTTTCTTTAAAAGTAGTGACAGCTGAGTCTCTAAAATCACCTATTGATATTATGGTTAAATGTGCATCGTTATTTATTATCAGTGCACAAAATGTAATCACTTAAAACAATAGCTGTAAGTGAAAAGACAGTTAAGCTTTTATATTGATAATATCCTTTCTGAAAACATTTCAGTATTTCAATTTAAAATGTGAATACACATAGGAATGCAGACTTGGCTATGCATGAACATTAGATAAATTGACTCTTTTTAAACTAATGATAATTTTTTAGTAATAGGCTTTTACCGTAAAATTATGTGTATTTAGGTGTGGAGGAGGAGGAGATGGAACATGATGCACATGGAGAAATGGGAAATCATCAAGGAGACGGAAATGGACCAGAAATGGAACCCAATAATGGGGAGGCTTTACCAGCTCTAATGTTGAGACAACGCCGCTGGAAAAATAAACTAAAGATATCGTTGAGGAAAAAGTCACGTGACTCCGATTCACAAAGACCAACAATTGTTAACTTTGACCAGTCTCTGCCTTCTTCACACTCTGTAAGATTTGGTTGAAACTGGAAGTTCTTGACCTTACGTTATTTTTAGTTCATATTTACCATTTCAAAGAGCTGAAGTGCTTCTTTTTGATACTATTGATGACAATAAAGTTAAATGCCAATTTTAGTCGTAGTATTTTTAAAGTGGATTTGTCAATAGCAAAATCTATACATTTGTTTAGTGCATCAAGTAATGTAAGGAAGCAGAAAGATACTTTGGTATGTCAAGTTATGTATTTCCTTCTTTTTTTTTTCTTTTTGCAGAATGAATTACCTGTGTTGAATTTCTTTCAATTTCCCAGTAAATTGAAGTGACATATCTCATTCGTGTTACTGATGTCAAACAAACAACATTAAGACATAACATAACAATCATATGTTTTATCTTAGCAACATGACTAAATATCCATTCTAGGAAAAAAAAAGTGTCGATTTATAAAAGGGAAATTCTTTTTTTTTTAGGCTCTTTATTACAAATATGTTCATATATCAATCTGGTAAACTAAAACATTTTTTTTTTTTTTTTTTTTTTTTTTTTTTTTTCTGTTAAAATGTTCCTCCACATCTCTCTGTCCTCGCATTTCACAATCGGGTCGATCCCTTGCTTCCATCGATCCACCTTCTCAACCCGTCTCAGATCTTTTCTGTTTGTCTTCTCTTCGCTCTCTTTCATTTTTACCAGTTGTCTAACATGATCGGAATTATGTGTGCGCATTACATGACCCCTCGAATTTTGCTTGCTGTGTTCTGATTTTATTATGGAGATATAATCCGGTGCCTACTTCTCTTAAGACAGTTTCGTTCGTTTTTCTGGTTGTCCATGAGATATTGAGCATTCTTCGGATAAACTACACCTCAGTTGCTGTGATTCGTCTCTACAGCTGGGAGGCGCGGTAACCCTGGGGTAGAACATCCGTGGTTCGAGTCTTGGCGATTTCGCCCTCTACTGGTTTAGTCGGTGTCAGTTTTATGCGACCGGATGATACAGGAGTCATGGTATCACATAAAAATATCAGACGTCAGTCTTGGGGGTAGTCTGTAATATTTGTAATATTATAAGTACACATATGCAGCACTTGAGGTCTAGACGTAAAGCGCTTTATAAGCTTAATTATGAAAACTTGAAACAATTTTTTGTTGTCGTTGTTGTGTTGCTATCTTTTTCTTTGTAATTGGAACACTGTTGATAAAATTGATCTTTCAATCGTTGAATCTAATTCTTTCCTTTTATTTATATATGCAATCTAAATCTAATAACCAGATACCAGACTTAACACAATTTAGGTATCTACCTGACAATCTATCTAAAATCGACCATTCTCTATAATTATTTAAATCTGTTTACAGTCATTAACCAGAACCCCATACGTCGAAACAGGATAATAAAATATGGGTATTATCCACTGGGTTACTTAGATTTGAAAAAGGATTAAAGGTGTGATGGCCAAGTCTTCCAATTGTTTAGGCAGCCTAGAATGACGATGGCCCTTAGCCAAATATGTCTGTTTCGTTCAAGAATTCACCATCTCCTTCCAAACGTGTGTTCAAGTCAAAAAAATATCGCTGTTTTATTTTGTGATTTTCTTCCTCTATCTTTTCCCTGGAGTTGTTGAAAACAAATGAAATTCTACAAAGTTTAATATGTATATTAATAAAAAAAAAAAAGGTTTTCGAGAATTGTGGAAATATTCGAAGTGTTTTCGTATTCGGCAAGGAACATACTGAATAGTTTCATTCGAGGATGACAAGAATTCGTTTCACATTTTTGAATCGGTGAATATGGGGTGGTTTTTTTGTGTTGGTGTTTTTTGTTTGTTTTGGTAGGGATTTTCCATTGGAAATTCTATGGATACCATTACCATAATAGTCTAGGAATAATAGCCTAGGAAGGAAAATAAAACAAGACACAAATGTTTCATTTTTACTTTGGGAGAACAAACAGTTGTCTCTCTCTCTCTGCCTCTTTCCCTCTGTCCATGCCTGTCTGTCTGTCTGTCTGTCTGTCTGTCTGTCTGTCTGTCTGTCTGTCTGTCTGTCTGTCTCTATCTCTCTCCTTCAACATACCGCCTCAAATTAAACACACACACACACACGCACAGATCAGATTGAAGAGGGTCAATAAGGATGCCCATTAGCCGATTTAAATCTTTGTGTACATTGATGTTCTGCTGATTTTATTTTGTTGTTCCAAAATGGAAATGATGGTGGTGGTTCTGTTTAGTCTGTGGGCAAAGACAGTAGAAGTTAATTAAGACAGGAAACGGAGACCCAAAAATGCGACAAGGGATCATGTGATCTCGAAATGTGGTAAACACTAAACACAGGCTTGCCTCTCTCTCTGTGCGTAGAATCAACACCGCTCTTTAAAGCATTAGTTGTTTGTATGTACAAAAATTTAAAAAAATCAAGCGCACAGTGTTAAAACTCAAGCCGAGCTCAATGTTTACCGCGCTTCGATTTGTCATGAGGGCCCAATGCTAACTGCTATGTCCCCGGGTGACGCCAGTTTATCTGCATTGCCAGTGGGGTTGCGAAACAAGCAAATTGTTCACATACATTTCAAACAATCCTTTTTTTTTAATCTCCATCGATTATATCAGTGTTTAACCGGGGATGTGTGTGTGCGCGTGTGTATGTGTGTGTGTATATGTCTCGGTACCAAAAGGCACATGAGTTTTTATTACAAAGAGTAAAAGACAGAAGATTTTCAGGGAAGGGTCCGTTTGATCACCGCAGTTGTAGATTTATAATTTTCTGCATCATTTTTTTTAAACTAAGGCTTTAGAGCATTCTAGAGATGGGATAGAACATTGTACAACTTTACATGAACCTATGTCGAGATAGAGCAGACGAGCTTGAAATAAGTTTTCAAAATTCACTCACTCACTAACTCCATTCCCACTGGGTTGGCGTTTCCTACTGATTGGGTCGGTGTCAGGAGAGCATTGGCATTTTTAAAGGACATCGCTAATTTTATAAGCGTCTAGTTTATACCTCAATTTATACTGAAGTTTTTCAAAGATGTATATAACAAATTTCAACTGTGACAATCATACACATGGATTTTTGAAACTGTTGTATATATCCTTCAATTTTAACCGACTTTTTTTTTTTTACACAATTTGTATGCTTTTATCATTCACAGAAATAAAAGAGGTCAATGTTGTTACTAGTGTTTTTAAGTTACGTAAGACACCCTGAGCAGAAAATATTGTGTTGACGACTTGACGTACTGTAAAACATACTCATTTTAACTTACTCTGGTCTATACCTTTTTCAACCCTTTGTGTTTGATGCTGCAGAACAACTTACTGAGACTCCGCGAAAAGGCAGACGATCATACCAGACCCTGAGAAAGGGCATCGGGAGTTCTGCACGGACCAGGCCATGACCACAGTACCCGGCTTCGGTGACCCTGAGTGTCGGGTGGGCGATGATTTGACCAACTCAGCGGCGGTTCAGCGCGCCATGAAGGCGTCTAAAGATCGGATTTCCGGGGACCCCATGCCCGTCAAGAGCATGTCATGTGAGCGAGAGTTACTCCTCGTCTCGGGCTCCAACGGAAGTGACGGCGCAACGCGCAGGCTCAGTCAGGGAGACCCTCCGCTCTGGTTACCTGAGGTAGGCTCGTTTGTTTCTTTGTTGCTTAGCGTTAGGTTGGGTGAGGTTTGTTGCTTGGTGTCCAACTTCAGTAGTATAAAATCTGTAATGTCGTTTGTTGCTCAACATTAAGTTGGGTGAGGTTGGTTGCTTGGTGTCTAATGTCAGTAATGCCATTGGTTGCTTAGCGTCAGGTTGGGTGAGGTTGGTGGCTTAGTGTCTAATGTCAGTAATGCCATTGGTTGCTTAGCGTCAGGTTGGGTGAGGTTGGTTGCTTAGCGTCTAATGTCAGTAATGCTATTGGTTGCTTAGCGTCAGGTTGGGTGAGGTTGGTTGCTTAGCGTTAGGTTGGGTGAGGTTGGTTGCTAAACTTTAGGTTGGGTGACGTTGGTTGCTTAGCGTTAGGTTGGGTGAGGTTTGTTGCTTATCGTTAGGTTGGGTGAGGTTGGTTGCTTAGCGTTAGGTTGGGTGAGATTGGTTGCTTAGCGTTAGGTTGGGTGAGGTTTGTTGCTTAGCGTTAGGTTGGGTGAGGTTGGTTGTTTAGTGTCCCATGTCAGCAGCATAAAAGCTGTAATGTCGTTTGTTGTGCTTAGCGTTAGGTTGGATGAGGTTGGCTGTTTAGCGTTAGGTTGTGTGAGACTGGTTGCTTAATGTTAGGTTGGGTGAGGTTGGTTGCTTAGTGTTAGGTTGGGTGAGGTTGGTTGCTTAGTGTTAGGTTGGCTGAGGTTGGTTGCTTAATGTTAGGTTGGGTGATGTTGGTTGCTAAACTTTAGGTTGGGTGACGTTGGTTGCTTAGCAGTAGGTTGGGTGAGGTTGGTTGCTTAGCAATAGGTTCGGTGAGGTTGGTTGCTTAGCGTTAGGTTGGGTGATATTGGTTGGTTAGCGTTAGGTTGGGTGAGGTTAGTTGCTTAGCGTTAGGTTGGGTGAGATTGGTTGGTTAGCGTTAGGTTGGGTGAGGTTGGTTGCTTAGCAATAGGTTGGGTGAGGTTGGTTGCTTAGCGTTAGGTTGGGTGAGATTGGTTGGTTAGCGTTAGGTGGGGTGAGGTTGGTTGCTTTGCGTTAGGTTGGGTGAGGTTGGTTGCTTAGCGTTAGGTTGTGTGAAGTTGGTTGCTTAGCGTTAGGTTGGGTGAGGTTGTTTGCTTAACGTTAGGTTGGGTGAGGTTGGTTGCTTAGCGTTAGGTTGGGTGAGGTTGGTTGCTTAGCGTTAGGTTGGGTGAGGTTGGTTGCTTAGCGTTAGGTTGGGTGAGGTTGGTTGCTTAGCGTTAGGTTGGGTGAGGTTGGTTGCTTAGCGTTAGGTTGGGTGAGGTTGGTTGCTTAGCGTTAGGTTGGGTGAGGTTGGTTGCTTAGCGTTAGGTTGGGTGAGGTTGGTTGCTTAGCGTTAGGTTGGGTGAGGTTGGTTGCTTAGCGTTAGGTTGGGTGAGGTTGGTTGCTTAGCGTTAGGTTGGGTGAGGTTGGTTGCTTAGCGTTAGGTTGGGTGAGGTTGGTTGCTTAGCGTTAGGTTGGGTGAGGTTGGTTGCTTAGCGTTAGGTTGGGTGAGGTTGGTTGCTTAACGTTAGGTTGGGTGAGGTTGTTTGCTTAGCGTTAGGTTGGGTGAGGTTGGTTGCTTAGCAATAGGTCGGGTGAGGTTGGTCGGATAGGTTTCAACGTCTGCAATATAAAAGCTATAATGTCGTTTGTTGCTTAGTGCTGATAAAGATCGAGGAGGAGGACGATGAAGAAGGCACTATAGATGCTGATAAATATGGAGGAGGATGAAGATGAAGAGGGTACTATAGATGATGATAAAGATGGAGGAGGATGAAGATTAAGAGGGTACTATTTATGATGATAAAGATGGAGGAGGATGAAGATGAAGGGGGTACTATTTATGATGATAAAGATGGAGGAGGATGAAGATGAAGGGGGTACTATTTATGATGATAAAGATGGAGGAGGATGAAGATGAAGAGGGTACTATAGATGATGATAAAGATGGAGGAGGATGAAGATGAAGAGGGTACTATAGATGCTGATTAATTGAAGGAGGATGAAGATGATGAGAGTACTATAGATGATGATAAAGATGGAGGAGGGTGAAGATGAAGAGGGCACTATAGATGATGATAAAGATGGAGGAGAATGAAGAGGGCACTATAGGTGCTGACAAAGATGGAGGAGGATGAAGATGAAGAGGGCACTATAGATGATGATAAAGATGGAGGAGGACGAAGATCAAGAGGGTACTATAGATGATGATAAAGATGACAAAGATGATGCCGATGATGCCATGCGTAATAATGGGGAGGACGGGGAGGAGGAGGATATCAAATGAAGAAGAGAGATATCAGGAGATAAATATTGAATGTCGAAAAGAAGAAAAAGTATCAATCCAGCACAACTCTGAAGGTCATGCTCACCCCCATATCTTTCCCAGCACCTGGCGGCTAGCGCTGATAACATCAACTTCCTGCTGGGAAGGGCGACCAAGTCTGACACGCCCATGATCCGGGTCACTGAGGTGGCGCCCTCTTACTCCAGCATCAGGGAAGGTAAGCTGGACAGTTATTGCCCTTTATGATCTGTTGTTGAGCTAGTTTAACATCCCACATCAGCTCTATATAGGCTATATTGTGGACGAGACCTAAAGACTGGCACCTGACAATTTTATGTGCTGCCACACACGAGACAGGGCGGGCATGCCATGACTACTGTCTCAGCCGATCACATTGTACTGACACCGCCTTTATGATCTAAAGTAGTAGTGTAATGAGGCTTCATCTCCACATTAAGACTGTCAAACCAGTTTTAGGCAGACTGAACTGTATCCTATGCTCTAAAGTTCTGTTCCAGGGCATTGAAGGATTAAATGGTCGGTTTTCTAAAAAAGTCCATTGAATCTAATGAATTCGTTATTCCGCTTGTGGTCTACGCCGATAGCGGATGACCTCATTTACTCATGCCACTTAGGAAGAGATGGGGGGTTAGTTTTAGACTTGGAGAAAGAAGTCTTAAAACATTTAATTTAGCAACAGCGCTTAAAGAATGGGGCCGTAAGTACAAAGTCGCGGTAGCTTACACTTCGTTGGAAAAATGTGGGAAATAGAAGGTTTCAATGAAAACATTCGATTCGCATCATAACTGGGACAAGCCCGGAAACCCAGGTAGCTCAGAATTAATTGGAGGCCAACCCGGCTATGCCTTCTGCTGCCCGCTGACACAGCGTAGCAATGAGCCGTGTTCCATATGACCTCTTAGGTTGTAAGCCACCGCTGTGTTGTACTTACGGGTTAAGTAGTCTTAATTGATTTGATGTCTTAACAATTGTCTTAAGTCTCCTTTCCATTTCTGAACAAGGGTAACGTCGACCAACACTTGACCTAGTTTGATGTAGCTTCGCCCTTAATTGATTTGAGTCTTAACAATAATTATGTCTGAACTGAAAAACAAAAATCATTAGGTTAGGGTGACATAAAATAGTGTCAGAAGTAACTTGCTGTCCTCTACCAATTTCTCCGTGTCTGCACCACTATGTGCACTCACTTTCATTTTCATTTGGACTCCCTTTGTAGACGACCCCGGAACAGGAAATGGCGGCAGGGTGTGGCAGCTGCCTCTAGATGTTTTCAGCGCCAAGAAGAACTCCGGAAGTGACGGCCGGCGGGGCCAGTCGAGAAGACTGCGCTCTTACTACAAGGCACAGAACGAGCTCATCACGGCCTACGAAGATCTTTACTTCACCGGGGAGACTCAAGCTGAGACGGTCCAGCCGAAAGCCCTCTACAAGAAGGCGGCTTTTCTCTCCAAGGTACGCCACGCTGTCCCACTTGAGTAGACACATCAGGTTTTATTATCACGGAAAATTTTGATCGAGTTGCTTTGTAGCACTTAACTTCAGCACTTTTATAGGCTTTAAACTGTAGACAGATCCCTAGACTAATGTTCAACAATTTTACATGCTGTCACAGAGAGACAGTTCCAGGGTATGATGACTCCTTGTCGATGACATTATACTGACACCTATCCAAATCCGTAGGGGACGAAATCAGACCGAAAATTCGTTTGACCAGGTACCTCCCGCTTGTTTACAATCTTTTCTACTACTACTGTCACTATAACTATTTTACTGCTGACCCATTCTGCTGCTTGTAGGTAAACTTATTTTCTTGCCTCGTGTTGCAGATCACGCTGCTGATCAACTTCATCCTGCTCCTGGCCAAGGCCGTGGCGAGCGCGCTCTCCGGGTCCATCTCCATCATCTCCTCCCTGGTGGACTCTGCCCTTGACCTAATTAGCGGCGTGGTCATGTGGTGGGCGGTGCGGGCCATGCAGCGTCGCGACCTCTACACCTACCCACAGGGCCGCACGAAGCTGGGACCCGTCGCCGTGATAATACTCTCCGTGGTGATGGCCCTCTGCTCACTGCAGCTCATCCGGGAGTCCATCGAAAAGACGGTGGACCTCTCGACCAATCAGAATGCGACGCTACCTGTGGTTGATCACGTAACGGGCGCCATCGCAGGGAGTACCATCGCTGTCAAACTGGTGCTCTGGCTGGTGTGCCGCGGGGTCCCGTCCTCGGTGGTGCAAGCGCTAGCCCAGGACCACCGCAATGACGTCCTGTCCAACACCGTAGCCCTGCTCTGCGGCTTTCTCGGCTCCTCCAGCTTCCAAGCCATGATCTCCGAGCCGGGAGACTCCTACAGGGGCTTCGCGTACGTGGACCCGGCCGGAGCTCTGGCCATCAGCGTCTACATCATCTGGAACTGGTGGCAGACCGGCCGCGAGCAGATCAAGATGCTGACAGGGCACACGGCGAGGCCGGACTTTCTCAGCAAGCTCATCTGGGTGAGCGTGAACCACCACGCCCAGATCCGGCACATAGACACGGTGCGCGCGTTCCACTTCGGCAGCGACTTCCTCGTGGAGGTGGACATCGTCCTGCCCGGCGAGATGGCGCTCCGCGAGGCGCACGACATCGGCGAGAGTTTGCAGCACCGCCTGGAGAGTCTGTCGGAGGTGGAGCGCGCCTTCGTTCATCTGGACTACGAGTTCACGCACCACCCGCGCTCCGAGCACAAGATTGTCTAGGCCGAGGGTCTATTTTTGTTTTGATGTTGTTGTTGCTGTTATCCTCTCTTCCTCTTCTCTTCTTCTTCTTCTTCTTCTTCTTCTTCTTCTTCTTCTTCTTCTTCTTCTTCTTCTTCTTCTTCTTCTTCTTCTTCTTCTTCTTCTTCTTCTTCTTCTTCTTCTTCTTCTTCTTCTTCTTCTTCTTCTTCTTCTTTTCTTCTTCTTCTTCTTCTTCTTCTTCTTCTTCTTCTTCTTCTTCTTCTTCTTCTTCTTCTTCTTCTTCTTCTTCTTCTTCTTCTTCTTCTTCTTCTTCTTCTTCTTCTTCTTCTTCTTCTTCTTCTTCTTCTTTGGTTAGGACAACCATGGGGCACCACTGTATCTGACAACCAGGTCTATCCTCTGCTTTCTTCAAATTTACACATATCGTTTTCCCAGTCCTTTCCAGGATGTTATCCTCCATCTACTTATCTGCCTTCATCTCTTTCTTAATAACGTCATCATCATCATTCATTATCGTGTGCAGTGCTGGTTGGCTTTGGCTTTTACTTCCATGTCTTGGAATATCACAAGCAGGTCGTACCTTTAACCTCCACCAACCCATCTTTCTAGTCTGGTCCAGGTATTTTCTCTTCACTTACCTCTAGACCATTTACTCCTTTCCACTACTAGCGTTATATCCACCCTTTCTCCAGACACACACATGAAATGAATGATGCATTGTGATCAGACAAAGAGACGGTGCCATATTTAGGTTGCAAGAGGGCCCTGGGCCCAGCTTAGGTGAGGGGCCCCTCAATCCCCTATGATAGTCCTAGGATGCATAATCTTAGAAAGCGTTTTAAAGGGGGGTCGCTTCTGGTGGGGAAAGGGGGTCTGATATCTTAAGGTTTCTATAGAGTTTGTTTGGAATCAATGAATTTCTTTTTATGTCTATTGATATCATAATTCTATTGATTAATAGTACATACAATTACAATTTCATTGATTTATCCTCGTACCTTCATTTATGATTATGTTGATTTATATTGTTACAGTATCTATAAATTTCTATTGATTTTCATTAGTTAGTATAGATACCCACAGATTTGTTTTGTATCTTTATATGGTTATATATATAAAAGAAAAGAAATACTGTCTAGGTGCACGCACAGAAGAAAGCATCTCCTATACAACGCAAGAAAGACAAACGAGACGTCGTTTTTTTTATGAGAGGGGCGCTATGGAGCCTCTTGAAACACATGTGTAAAAGCTTCAATAATTATGTAAGGAATGATTAATCCTTTTATTATTATATATAAATATTTGAATTGATTTATTATCTATGTGAAATCATATCCATAAAATGGAATACTTTGATGACAGCTTTAGTAGTTTGTTTTTGTTTTCTTTGTCAATAGCATCACATAGAAAGAAAGAGAGAGACCTTTGGTATTATTATTTGCTTCTTAAGAGAGAGAGAGAGAGACCTTGGGCAGTTTTATTTACTGTTTATTGAAAGAGAGAGAGGGAGAGAGAGATCTTTGGCAATAATTTTCTCATTTTCTTTGTGTCCAGTTCCAAAGAAAATGTACACATTATTTCAAAACACCTTTGTTTCAAGTTTGCTTGCATACCTTTATGTTTTTGTATATCTTGAACCGTTAGGTATATACTAGTTTCTCTTCTTACTGTGTTTGAATAAATATTCTAGTATTAAATCTAACCTAATATTTTTTTAACGGATTATTTTCCGTTCCATCACTTTGTGTGCTCTAAAACTTTTAGTAAAAGTAACATTATGCCAATTATGAAACTCCACTGTTCCCCCCCCCCCTCAAAAACATGTACACAATCAACAACAACAACAACAACAAAACCGATCCATATATACGTCACATACCTCTCAACATTCTTGAAAAATGTCCCTTGGGGTGAATACAAAAAGCCCATTCATATTCATCCTTTCCCCAGAGCTTCTTACTTCTCACTCCCATTCTCCAGTGCTCAGGTATATTTTTAGAAATGGTGTACCCATAAAACGCAGCTGTCTATAAATTTGACTTATTATTTTTTAATCAAACTCAATTATTTATCCTCTGAGACAGGAGTCGTGGTATCCCCGCGCCACCATGGCTCGTGTCCGGCAGCGTTTAAAATTGGCAAACGTCAGTGTTGAGGACCGTCCACAATATAGTCTATATAGTGCTGAGGTTTGTCGTTAAACCAACTCAACTCAATGAATTATGTTCTGAAAGTGGCAAAGTCGAATCTGT
The DNA here is from genome assembly GCA_003991915.1 of Elysia chlorotica. Taxonomy (NCBI): domain Eukaryota; kingdom Metazoa; phylum Mollusca; class Gastropoda; family Plakobranchidae; genus Elysia; species Elysia chlorotica. Next base: position 91,907 of record RQTK01000413.1, read on the forward strand.
TTAAAACCAGTGAATCAAACGCCAATGAATTATCTTCTGAAACAGAAAGCGTCGAATCTGTTTAGAACCAGTGAGTGAGAGTGGACAATCAGTATTCACAGTGATGGGCGTATAAATTTGCCGTGTTGCCCCAAAATAGGGGTGGAAATCACCCCACAGCACTTAAGTGGTTTTTAAGACGAGTTGTAAGTGACCCCTATTTTGTACTTGCGGTCTATGTTTTTTTTTAATCGATTAACACCAACACCAACAAGAAAACGGCAACAACAATACAATCACAACAAGGACAAAACCAATCCATATGTAACCCATGCCTCTCAACATTCTGGGAAGATGCCTCTTTTGGTGTAAACAGCTATAGTATAAGATGCCAATTCATAATTATCTCTCATTTCCCACAACTTATGAGGAAACATTTTCTTTATCTAATCGGTTAAAGAAACCATAGGCAACATGTGTAACATGGGGATCGCTTACAACTCGACTTTAGGATGGGAGTAAGGAGTCTTAAGAAGAGTTGTAAGCTTACCACAACGTTGCATATAGGACACTAATCAAGATCAAGGGCTAGAGAAAGTGTTTTATGAAATGTTAGCTTAGATGTTTTATATTCGGTCTTCTTCTCTCCCTAATTTTTTTCTGAGAGAAAGAGAGAGAGAGAGAGAGAGAGAGAGAGAGAGAGAGAGAGAGAGAGAGAGATTTGGAAAGGGTATTCAAGAAGTGGCACGAGTACCTCTAATGATGCTGGGAATGGTTGTAATGGTACCATCAACAGCGGCAGTAGTAGTAGCAGCAGCAGCAGCAGAAGCATCATCAGTAGTTGTAGTGTAGTAGTAGTAGTAGTAGTAGTAGTAGTAGTAGTAGTAGTAATAGTAGTAGTAGTAGCCGTAGTAGCCCTATTTTTCACCATCTACACTGGCTGTCTTTTTAAAAAAAAAGGATGCTGTACCTACACATATCTCTGATTGTCTAGAGAAATATGTACCTGGTAGGCAGCTTAGATCTTCAGCTGATAAAACCACCCATGTTATATCAAATAGAAATTATAAATCAACATGTCAGCGATTTCACTATCTCTCGACCCCAAAGTATGGAACAACCTTCCAAAAAAAAAAAGAAGAAAAAAAAACAAACACAAGGGAGGCACCTTCCATGGAAATCTTCGAACGCATGCCTAAGTTTTACCTTTTTGGTGATTAAAATTGAACCGGTGAATGTTGTAAATACTTCTAGCATTTCCGTGTGGTATTTGAATGTAATATTGTACTGTGTCAATATTATTTGGTTATTTTTCTTTCGTAATTGCGATAATGGCAATTGTTAAGCGCATTGAGCATGACAATTCATGGAAGTGCAATATATAATGCAATATAGTAGTAGTAGTAGTAGTAGTAGTAGTAGTAGTAGTAGTAGTAGTAGTAGTAGTAGTAGTAGTAGAAGTAGTAGCAGTAATAGTAGTTGTTGTAGTAGTAGTGGTGGTAGCAGTACTGGTGGTAGTACTGTAGTAGTGGAGTTAATAGCAGTAGCAACCACAGCAGCTACGTCGATAGCAGCAGTAGTAAATCATGTTGGACATTCTGTTTCACATTTTTTATTCAGAGGAAACAAAAACACAGAAGCTATACATGTACTTACTGTTGTGATTGCTTTGGGTAAATAGTGAACCCTTGTTGCAATGAACAGATTATTATAACCATTAGTAGTGTATGTCTCACTTTCTTTATCCCCTTCTTTATTGTTCGTGTACCGGGCAGTATTTACGTCGATATCGTCTATAATATCTGTATAAGTACATGTATAAGGAACGTTGTGGCTATGGTGTCGGCCTCTTTTAGTTGAGTGAGTCCATTCGTAGCATTATATTTCAACAGATAATTATCGGCTCAAGTGGTAGATAAAGCAGAGTGTGACATAGAGAGAGTGCTTGTAAAAAAAATTTTGCAGCAAGGTTGGGCTTTCCCAACCAGCAGAAGATAACGTTGATGTAAATGGCAGAAATGAGAGGAAAGACTGCGCAAGCCAGACCTCTTCTTATTCAATATCCGCCTCCTAAGCTTTACGTAGATTGTTATAATAATAAAGTTTGATGTTTATGTTGCTGTTGATGTTTTAATCATTAAAAACCAAAAACAAAAACAGAACAAAACATGCCCATGATTTTAATTTGTTGAGCTTCTGTCAATATAAATTAATTTTTTTTTTTTGCATGTAAAAACATCGCATTAAAAATCATTTTTGTTGAGTGTTTTTTTTTTTTTTTTTACTCACAAGCAAAGGTTCCGCTCGAGGATATTTTTCGATCCGTTAATACCTTGCCCTATTGAACGTTCATAATCATCATCATCATCATCATCATCATCATTATTATATTTACTATTATTACTACTAGTTGAGAACCTACTAAATTCGTGGGTATGGTGGGATGGGCAAAGTTGAAGGATTGCACTATTTACAGATACATTTAAACTGTGCCATAGCTCAAAATTAATTACTTTTTAGTATGAGACATAACTTCAAAATTTAAAATGATTTCACAGAGGGATACACCAACTCTTCCATGCTGCTAATCAGACATATTTCTGAACTTTTTCCTCCTCGTTTCTTTTTCGTTTGATTGCTATATTGTAGTCTTTTGTTGTTTTGACATTTTTCATTTCATTTGGCAGAAACAATTGAACCACAGTCATGCTGTTAGTTGTTTCTTAAAATAGGCTTAATCTTAGCCTCTGATATAAAATTAACTAAGCGTTCTAATGAGACAGTCCAGTGTGCGCATTAAAATTTGCAGGCTTAAAATAATAATTTAGAAATCAATATTTGGGACAGATTCGTTTCTGTTCTAAACAGAATTATTATTATTGTTGTTGTTGTTGTTGTTCTTGTTATTAATGTTATTATTATTATTATTATTATTATTATTATTATTATTATTATTATTATTATTATTATTATTATTATTATTATTATTATCATAATTACTATTTTTATTATCGTCATCATTCTTCTGTGATCACTGCTTTGCAAATTCACTACCCAGCTCTTTATTTTGTTTACTTTCCAATTCACTGTAACTAAACAAAGTAGGGAACGATTATTTAGGGCCAGAGTTTGTTGCTATTGATTCTGTTATTCATGGACAAAGTTTGCCGAACAAACAGAAGGGCATTGTGTTAATATGATCTCGCACCTACACGAAAAAATGAATAAAGTATTATTTTAATCTTTCCCAAAAATATGTTTAAGATATAAAAACAATACGATACAAAATAAATATCTTCATCGAAAATTTAGATTTATAAATTAAACATGTACAATTTATTCAAAACTTTTTAATTGATGGCAATTTGTGTTTATGTTTATTTACTTACTTTAAAATTTGAAATACCTATTTTGACGATCGTCAAATGTTTGAGAGACGACATGTTGTATACATGTATTATGCCTATTTTGACCGTTATAAAATTGGTAACGCTCTCTCTTAATGCAGAATTTATGAAGGTTTTTTTATATTTAAAAAAGTAGAAAATACTTCATAGTTAAAATAGCAGATTCAGTGTTGACAACTTTGAAAACAATGTCTTCTCTTCCCAAAGCCAATCCCTAAACAAGCTTTTAACCCAAAGCATATCTGAATAAATACCTGATGCACATTCAAACAATGGTAATTTATAAACTATAAATGTATGTCGGGATCAACAAGAAACATTAAATAATTAATTTTGTTTGTGACGTGTCTTCACTTTTCAAAAAGTAAATATTTGAGGAGAAAAAAATGGTTAGGATTTATTGTCAGAGGATTTTCTATTTTCGGGATATTCAGTATAAAAGGTTATTTTTCTCAATTTCTGAGGCAGTAAAGGTGGCATGTTTTTTTTTCAATATTCCTTAAAAAAAAAAAAAAGACTAATAGAGATATTTTGAAAATTGGACAACTCTGTGAAACAACACAAACTTAAGTTTGGGAATAAATTAACACAAGATAACATAAAGTGTTCAATTTTTCAGCCCCAATCCTTAGTTTTTACAAACATACTCACAATGTCAAATAAAAATTGGGATTTATTTTTGGTATTTTCATTGGAAAAAAAACAACACAAATCTCGCACTCTTTTTTTATCCTCTGACATAATTATGATTAGGGTTAACAAGATTCCCAAAACTTCGTCATTGTCTGGTTCTTTGGATGAATGCCATTTTCAGCATACAGTAACAATTTGACATTTGACATAAAAGATACAAAAACAGTAATTTTGGTTTCAACACTGAATCTGCCTATTTTGACTAAGCTATTTTTGTACTTATGTCTATGAAATAATATCATCTTTTGTTTTTGTTGAAAAGTATATTTTTATATAAAAATCTTCATAAAGGTGATACACAAATTTATTTTCATATGTAGCATTTGCAAATAATTCATTATTAGTATTGTTTTTTTCAGTTTATTTTAATGGGCGCAGGAAAAAAGATAAATTCACAGAATGAATTTTATAAATACATATTAAAATAAATATAAAACACTGCAATTTAAAAAGACAACTGTGAACTTATTAAGCATATTCAAAATTTTGGGGAAATTCTATTTCAGTCAACTGAATCCTGAAATAGTATACGTTATGCCATGGTTCATATCCTCTCTCATATCCCCCTTAGCTGTGTTCACGACTATCTGTCTTTTAATTTTTGTGACAATAAAGTGTTGACATTTTAATTTCTGATACATTGTCTTTACCTAACTGTAGTGCAAATGTGTCATTAGCATATACATTTGTTTTGTTTTCAAAATTATTGAGACTTTGGGGTGGAACATTGGCTTCCAACGCAGGAGATCGGTGGTTCGATCCATTGCAATTTCCACCCTGAGACAGGAGTCATGGTATCCCCACCCTGTCTCGTGTACTGGGTTGACACAAGTGGGGGAGGTGCTGAAAAAAAATCTGTGCCCCACGCCGGGGATTGAACCCATCACCTTTGCAATGTTGACAGAACGCCCTAACTATTTCCCAAAGTACAGTACTAATAGTAGTAACCAATATAAAGTCATGTAAAGCTATAGTCAGTATTATGTAACTGCCAAGTAGAACTTTATCAGAGTAATATAAAAAGAGATCAACATTAATAGCTGACGCCTAATGTGTATGTGCATTAGTTTCCTGTTTTTTTAATGTGACTGTGATTTGTCTCTATCAGAGTCGTACAAGTCCAGATTTCAGCATTCATAGCTGCTATTTCAATTCCTCATAAACATTGCTCTCTTTGTACATTGGTGAAGAAAATTTGACACCGAATTCTAATGATAACTATACAAACTTGGCGAGAGATGCATGTGCATGACTTAATCTGAATTCTAGCTCTGTCAGCAATGTCCTTAGATTCCAAAGGTGGTAGGGGGTGGGGATAGCGCAAGTGGCAGTGCGTTGGTCTCCAAATTGGGATGTCTTTGGTTCGAACCGTTTATCAGTCAAAAGTGTATTTGTTCGATTTCGCTGGTTGGGTCGGTGTCAGTAAAATGTGACTGGCTGAGACAGGAGTCATGGTATCTTTGTGTGGCAGCAATTAAAATTGTCAGAGTTCAGTCTTGAAACCCGTCTACAATATAGAGCCAATATAGTACTGCACTTGGAACCTTAGCAAGAAACAAACTAGATTTCAGAGCTTAGGCTATTTGTTTCCACGGTGAAAATAAATTTATTCCACTCATGCCTGTTCTAGGCAGTAGTGCATAGCTTGTCAAGCTTGTATTTTGATAACCATATACATGGCTATCTTTTACTGAATCATTCCAGATGGCTCAGTCAATAGAGCGTTGGCCTGATCAGCAGGAGTTCCTTGGTTTGATCCTCAGCTGATGGGTGACAAAGCCGCTGTACATAATATAGGCTTTCAAGAAAACTAGGGGACTTTAAACCAATTTACAGTTACAAACACCAGTGATCACAATAATAAAAAATCTATTGTTGTAATTCAATAATGCAGCCCAGCAAGGTACACAAATTTTCTTTTAAATTCATTATAAAGTCACACTCATAAAACAGCAGAACACCAAAAACTATACTCGTTTCACAATAATGTTTATTTAAACTGACATAAACATAAGATAATGCACTAAAATAGCATTAAGTCCTTGACTGATCAAATGGTTGATCGATTGGTTGGATTTGG
>RQTK01000413.1:98096-142131 GCA_003991915.1 Elysia chlorotica
GGTGCAGAATTTCCATAGGAAAGCCATTTTATAGAGAAAAAAACAGTGTTACATCTTAAAGAAAAAAAAAACCCTGGAGAGTACAGTTAATAAAAATGGGGAATATGAATTTTTTTTAAAATAACTAGCCTATAAAAGATGGAATATGATTTTAAAAAATGTTTTGTATAAGATACAAATATTCATCCATTTATCATATGGAAGGGATAAAATGTATATATGTATATACACTACACATGTATTTGTGTTTAAAATCAACTCATCTCAAATGAAATTTACTTAAAGGCTCATAGAAAAATTGTGAAGAGATTAGATAATTATATAACTTTTTCTCGCTTTTCATAAGAATTATAAAAAAATATTATAAGATATATTTCAGCAAATCATGCATTTCCGATTTTTATTGGATGGTGTCAAAACTTTTATTGGAGAATTTTTTCTAGCCTAAAAAAAGAAATAAATACACAAAATAAAATCTCTCTCAACTGAGAAGAAAGCTTAAAAAGGGACATTTTTTTGGTCAGACGTACTTCATTTACAAAATTAATCCTACACACTTTCATAAATGAGCAGTCAAACTTTTGTTATTAATATGAACAAATGTTATGAATCGAAATTGCTAGCATATTATTAAACTATTACAGTATTACAGTCTGACAAAAAAAAAATGTTTACTCAACATTTTCATACATGTCAGTTAAGGCTCATTATTGACACTTGAATTGAAAACTAAATACACCATTTCTGTTGAACAGTAATGCATAAATGTATAACATTTTACCAATAAATAATATTATATGTATTCATTTATTTTATTGTTTTACACTAAAACCTATTTAATTGCTCAACCAGGGCAGATATTTACACCATTCATGCTTTAAATTAATTTCATTAGTTGGTTATTTTGCATACTCCTGATCATCCTTTTCAAGACTTCCAAGAAAAATAGAAGGTCAAGTCACCGAGGTTGAGAAAAATGCACATTAAGAGTCACATAGAACTATATCATTGTACCATTAGGCACAGTTTAGGACAGTTTACCTTGTTGCTGTCTAGGCTGATAAGGCTAAACAAAGAAAATTGTCTGTAAGATCATCTGTCTTATTTTCAAGATAAAATTAAATAGAAAGATCCGAGTAACTGTTTCAATTTTTACATCGCGTGATTAAAGGTTTAATCCTTGTGTGCGCACTATTTTGGGGAATTTTTAACAATTCATAAAAGGTAAAAGCTTTCATACTTGTTATTTCAAAACGGAAATTGTGCAGGGCAATACATAGATGTGCTGGCACACAAGCATATCAATGCCTATAACGTGTGCGGCATGATGTGAAAAAGGCTACGCTTTTCACAACACAGGATTTAAGGCCCCTTCTTCCTATGCACACTATTTTTGGGGATTAATTATATTTTTTATTTTTTTTATTCATTTATATAAGATAACAAATTTAATACTTATTATTTAAAAATAGAATGTGTGCAATTCTATGCAATAATGTTGCAACAGGGTATTTCAATGCGCAAAGTGTAATGGGAAAGAGTTAATACGCAAAAATGTATTACATTTAGTCAATTTGGAGAAGGGCTTTGTTCCCTTTGATCAAATCAATATCCAAGGAAGCTTCAGTCCTGCTCAATTTTCACCACATTACCTTGTAAGATGATGTAGTTTAGGATTTCATATTAACGCAAGTATTGCACCAATGAATATAGCACTGAGGTAGTAATTAGCTTGTTCATATGGATTCACTTATTTATTGCCTAAAACAATATTTAGAACTTTAAATTATAGGATCATTTCAGTAAGCATACAATATAGAAAAAAATATGGAATTGGTTACAGGACACAGTCCCTCTAGCGAAAATGAGTGATAAAAATGACAACATTACCTCTTTGTCGTTCCTTTTTATCTTTATAAACCATAGACATTGAGTAATTTAAACTGAATTCAAAGCTTTATCTTAGTCAATTTATTCAGTAGAAGAGCTGTAAAATATTGGAGTCCTCTCAATAAAAATGCTACTAAAAATAAATACCGATACCATTTTTACTATTCCTAGACTTAATATATAATGGTGGCAAAAAATTAAACTTTTCATTTGTCCTGTAAGCAGATTCCATTGCACATTTTAAGAGGGACAGCAAAGCACTTACATCTTAAAATAGCTTTTGAAGAAGAAAAAAAAACACATGTATTTAAAACTGCATAGAAGAGTTGATCAAGACTAGAATGATTGATATATGGTGGTGAAAAAAAAAAATTCTGAAAATGGAAAGCGCTAAATAAATGTAATTTATTAATTAACAAACATCAAAATGGCCATTTATTAAAATCAACATGCAACACACAATTGATGGATTCAGAAATGGAGAGAAAAAAATTATAAAAGACAACAACAATAATTTGAGCAAGGTAAGGGAAAAATAAAATTTCAATTCCTAAAACTTAAAGGTTCTAGACTATGAATTCTGAAGAGACACCATGCAAATGTAAGTAGAAGTTGTAGACATTTAATATGAAATATAAAAAGCTGAAGCTTTCTAATCTGAAAAACACAATTTTTTTACTTCCATTGGTTCAAAATGATATAAATTTGGGGGGAAACCCTAAAAATGGTGCGATTTCATGAGTCTTGCTGGCAAAATCACTGTGACTGTGATGGGTTCAATATATCTGAAAATCCTGTTATGATGTTGACAGTGTTAAGAATTATCTTACTCCTTGCATATTAAATCAACTAAGATCTTCATAAAACTCTTTCCCTCTTCCTACTAACTTTCTCAGTGAGGCTATTTTTCATTAAAGCTCTATTTTTACGAACAATATAATATTCAAATTTATAATGCATTCTTTATTTCTACTAAAAATCCAGAGAGTTTGGAAATTGGCACCACTGATTTCTCTGGAGTCAGGCAAGATAGCTTCGAGTCTGATTATCTCGCTCTATGACCTCCTGAAGGGCTTTGTTTTCATTCATGACTCAATTTATGTAACCGCCTCAAGGACTTTATACACTAATTTTCTCTTGTCAAGCTGGCTAGCTCCAATTCTCTCCCTTTGATAGCCCCAGGAAGGGTTTTGTACAGAATTATGAACTTTCTCTTATTTCAAAAGTATTAGCTAAGATCTACCATGCACCACTCTCCTTTTTTCGATTAACTTTCTCTGTCATCAGAAGAACTAGCTAGCTCTTAATCTCTCCCTTTCATAGCCTCAGGAAAGGTTTTGTACCAGTTTATGAACTTTCTCTTGGTTGTCCTATATAATATTCTCCTTTAAAAAAATATAATATTAGCTAGAGATCTACCGTTCACCTCTCCCTCTTTCTATTAACTTTCCCTGTTGTCATTAGAAGACTAGCTAGCTCTCATTCTCTCCCTTGATGAGGATTTTGTACCTGTTCATGATCTCTCTCTCCTCTGCTTTCAAATTCAGTTGTTCAGGATACTTCTCTCTTCTTAAAAATTAATTCGTTAAGATCTACCATGCAACTCTTTCCTTCACCAACTAACTTTCTATGTCCTCAAACCCTCAAGCTAGCTCTCTTTCCCTCCCCTGATGATCTCAAGAAGGATTTTATACAGTTCATGTACTTTCTCTCTTCTTCTTTCAAATGAATTCACTAAGATCTGCCACAAAACTCTTTCCTTCTTCCAACTAATTTTCTCTCCTCAAGGTAGCTCTCTTTCCCTCCCCTGATGATTTCAAGGAGGATTTTATACAAGTTTTCTTCTTCTTTCAAATAAATTTGTTAAGATCTTCCACAGAAACTGTCTTACTTCTTCCAACTAATTTTCTTTTCTTATGCTAGCTAGCTCTCATTCTCTCCATTGGTGACCTCAGGAAGGACTTTGTAAGGGTTCATGATCCCCCTCGGATCAACTGCTTTCTTGATGGTTGCCATGAGCGCGACGGCCGACGGAGTCTTGCTGTGGTAAATGAACTGCCGTTTCTTGAAGCCGAGGCCATGCTCTGCGCTGATACTCCCACGATGCTTTGCTACCCAGTCGTAGATAAACGGCTCAATGAGAGCCATCGTCGCGGGGCAGTACTCGGCTGTGGTAAAGTTCAGATGCAGGTTGCCTGATGATGATGATAATAATAAAAATAATATTGTATACACTTAAAGAAATCATGATATCATAATCTGTACAGTTGCAGATACAGTCAAACCTGCTCAAGCGACCACCTGTCTAAGACGACCACCTGGTCAAGCGACCAGCTATCCACCACCCCCTTGATTTTTTACTATATAAATACACCCCATAAAACGACCACCTCTCCAACGCGACCACGGCCATCTATTTTCTCTACCAAAATGGCCTTTAACCTGTTAAAGCGACCACCCCATAACATCATTTACCAGTCTTGACCATGAAAGGTGCGGCAAACAAAAGATGACTTAACATTCGGTATGTTTGTTTGACATGCTTCACTGACCACCACGAGCCAGTGCGTCGATGTGACTAGGAAGATGGCGTGTCTAGACAGGTGTCAGACAAGAAGGTGAACGGCGGATTGTAACTTCAAAAAAGAGAGAGAGAGAGAGAGAGAGAGAGAGAGAGAGAGAGAGACAGAGAGAGAGAGAGAGAGAGAGAGAGAGAGAGAGAGAGAGAGAGAGAGAGAGAGAGAGAGGGAGAGGGAGAGAAAGGGGTGATGGGGAATGGAACCAGGCACATTTCCGTTAGAAGACTCGTGTTCGATGCTTGCCCCCTCCCCTTCCCCTCTTCAACATAAAACCTAAGGTAAAGAAAAGAAAAAGGCCATTGGAAAAATGGACTACCGAAAGGAAAAATAGAAGAGATATAAGAATGCGAGAGAGACAGAGAAAAATGTAGACCAAAAGAACGAGAGACGTGATATATTTGCAGACTCTGTGATCATCGTCTCCATCAATAATTTAGCGCACAAAACGCCTCACATATTTTTGTGGTTGGGAACTCAGAAGGGAAAGTTTTGACCTGTCCAAGACGACCACTTTGACCCAGGATCTTCAGTGGTCGTCTTAGACAGGTTTGACTGTAGACATTTCCAACTAGGCTGATCCACCTTAGAAAGTAAACAGTCATATCATACATATATAAAAATGATAATAATAAAAATAACATTAGTATTCATCATTTTCAGAATAAAACAACAACAAAAAACCCATACCCTGAACAATTTAAATAAAATCTTAACTCTCAAGTGTTGAAATAATAAACCTTACCATCCCCAACATGACCATAAGCCACCGTCCTAATTGCGTGATTTTTCACCCTCTCCCTCATCACCTCGGCCAGTGTGTAGAAATGCTCAAGGGGCAGAGACACGTCGTACTTATAGTTGTAGCCATCCTTCATGAGGGCGGAGGCACAGCTTTCCCTCAGCGCCCAGATGTTCTGCAAGTTGGAAATAAGCAAAAAAAGAAAAAAAAAGTATGTACTGTGCAGGTTATACCGATGTAGTGTTATTGTATGGCTACACATTCACATTTAGCCTGTCATCAGCAGCCTGAACTGTAGCATATACTCCATCAGGAATCATTATGGTCAGTTGTCTCAGGACTTTGATTGCATCGAGTACATTTCTTGCACTGTCATTTAGGTACATTGTGTTTTGTTCTCCCATGTTTGTACCAATAAAGATGCAGTATAATAATAGAGGGTGAGCTGAAAAATGTTGTAGAGTGAACATAACATGGTACAAAAATCCTAGCAAAATAATCCATCTCACCTGAATCTTAGTAAAGTAGGTCCTAACCAGTCTTATATAAATCATAGTGGAATAATCTAGCTTTGCCCAAACAATCTTAACAGGCAGGACAGAGGGAAGAAGAAGGAAAGGCAGATCCAGCAGGAAATGATACAACGACATAAAAGAGTGGACTAGGACCCAGCTCCATGAGGACCACAGACTGGAGCAAGATCCTTTGACATGGAAACATATAGCATTCCGAAGCAGGAGGGGACAATGATCAGACCAGACCAGTTGAAAAATCCATCTTACATTAATTTTGGTAGTGTCTATCTTAACCACTCTTATAAAAATCCCAGTGGAATAAATATATCTCGCATAAATCCTAGTGGAATAAATATATATCACATAAATCCTAGAGGAATAAATATATATCACATAAATCCTAGTGGAATAAATATATAACACATAAATCCTGGTGAAATAAACATATCTTGCATAAATCCTAGTGGAATAAATATATCTCGCATGAATCCTAGTGGAATAAATATATCTAACATAAATCCTAGTGGAATAAATACATCTCGCATAAATCCTAGTGGAATAATCCATCTTACGTAAATCTTGGTGGAGTCTGTCGCCACAGTACCATCTAAGGCGGCCCCGTCGTCCATTACCGCCTGTAGCATCTTGGTCAGCTTCTCCTCGTCGTGGGTTCCGTTGGATCCGCTACACTCCACCAGCGTGTAGAAGGGGTAATCCACCAGCGGGCTCGTCATGGAGAGATTCTCCTTCACCAGCTGCATCGTTTGACTGTCCATGAATTCAAAGGCTGACATGATCTCCCCCAGGTGGGACTTGCACGCCACGAAGATGTCCAGGACTTTCTGGAAGCTTTCGCAGCCTGCAATGTAATAATTGATGATGGTGATATTATAATGTTTATAATAAAAACAATAATGATAAAATAATATTAATAACAATAATAAAAATAAAAATATAATAATAATAATAATAACAACAACAACAACAACAACAACAACAATAATAATAATAATAATAATAATAATAATAATAATAATAAAATAATAATAATAATAACAATAATAACAATTATAATAATCTTGGATCGAATAAGACGTGGATCCAACAAACTTTGCACCCGATGAACCTTGGATTAAACGAACTTACATCCAACAAAGATTGCATCAAACAAACGTTGAAACCTACCAACATTGCATCCAGTAAACCTTACATCTACAAACATTCCATACAACCAACAATTTATAAAACAAACCTTGCAACCTACCAATCTTGATCCAGCAAACCTTGTATCCTACAAAATGTGCATCCAACGAACTACTAAAATTCAAACAAGCTAGTTTGTTGCATGTACTGTTCATCTAAAAACACGCCTTACCTAGGAGAGCCACACAGACTGCGTTTGGCTTCTGCGGACACAAGATGGAGACCTTGGTGATGATTCCCAGGGTTCCCTCGGAGCCGATGAACAGCTGCTTCAGGTCGTAGCCCGTGTTGTCCTTGCGCAGCGGGGTCAGGCAGTCCATGATCTCTCCGTCTGGCAGCACCTGGTGCATGGGGAGTTGAGTTCAGTTGAGTTGGTTGTTTAAGGTAATAAAAATGGCAGCATTATATACGTCATATTGTGAACGGACCTCAAGACTAATTTGTGACCATTTTATGTGCTGCCACACAGAGGTGGAGGCTGCCTCTCCTGTCTCAGCCGGTCACATACTGACACTGTAGTATGTAGGAGGTAAAATCAGATAAAATACATTTTTTGACAGATGGTGGGCTTTGATTTGGAGACCAACACTATACCAACTGTACCATTTCTCTTGCCATGTTAACTTGGGATAGATACTGTTCTAACTAAGTTACAAGCACATTGATACGTTAATGTCAAAATGGCATAATCATGTCATGAGACTCACCGACGCTATACCGGTTGTACCATATCGCTCACCACTTTACTGTTGTAACTAAGTTACAAGCACATTGATACGTTAATGTCAAAATGGCATAACCATGTCATGAGACTCACCGCCTCCAGTCCCAGAACTGTTCCGTGGAGCGAGCCGTAGCGCAGCAGACGTATCCCTCCAGCGTTGGTCGCCACGTTGCCCCCGATGTGGCAGCTGCCCTTCGCCCCAAGGTCAAGGGGCATCGTAAGGCCATGCTCCTGGACATGAGAGTCGAGGGTCTCCAGGATGCAGCCAGCTTGGCAGATCAACGCGCCTGATACAGAGAGAGAGAGAGTGAGTGGAGTTGATTTGCTGAACGTCCAACATCAGCACTATATAAGCTTTATTGTGGACAGATCCAAGACTAATGTGTGACAATTTTACACGTTGCTGCAGAGAGTGAATGATAGAAAGAGAGAGTGAGAGAGAGAGTGAGTTGTTGAGTTGAGAGGGAGAGAGAGAGAGACCGAGAGAGAGACAAGGAGAGAGAGAGACAGAGAGAGGGAAGAAAGGGTGAGATAGATGTTTTTAAGTTCATGTTATAAGTATGAGAAAAAGTCAAAAGATTTATGATTTTAAATTTTCAATTTATTAGACAATAAGGTTATTTGCTTATTGTCTAATATTGTGGACTGGTTCCAAGACGAACGTATGTTGATTTTACGTGCTGCCAGCCTGCCACACATATAAGGTGGGGGGAGATCTGGACTCCAGTCTCTATTTATCTATCTTGCAGCCGGTCACATTATACTGACACTCCCCCAACCCGTATGGTGACAAAATCGAACAAACATATTTTCTTATCAATTGTGGGTTTTGAACCTGGCAACTCCCAATGGAGAGACTAATGCTTTACCACTTAAGCTAGTCCACCCTTTGATATTATACAAGAATATTTTTCTAACACACATCATGGAAAATTAAAGTGAATCTAAACCTATGTCCAGATTAAAACTAATGGTAAGAAAATATTTTTTGTAATCTTGGACATTATTGTAAGAAGTTAGTCATGGGACCTGTCACTAATGTACCCTAGTTAGGATGTACGTTAGAAAACCAACAAACCAAACCAAATGAAACAAGTGTAAATTGGGATCAACCAGGGTGAATAAGACACAAGTTGCTGATTTAAATTTTTAGCTAGAGCCCTTTAAACATAGCAAACCTACTTCATATAAACCTTAACAATTTATTCATACCAGACACAGGGTTTATGCTGATGATGTTGTTCATGAGCTGCGTGCTGATGATGACCTCGTCAAACACTGGCACACTCCCCCCGACCAGACCGGTGTTTCCTCCCTGAGGCACCACGGCCAGGTATCTGTCATGGCAGTACTTCACGATCGCAGACACTTCCTCGGTGGTTTTTGGTCTTAACAGAACTTGACTGTTGCCTGGAGAAAATGAGGAAAACAATTTTTTGACCAACATTACCTCAGAGATATAAGTAAACATGACGCAACCAGGGTGAATCAGGCACAAGTCAGACATTTGACTTTTAGAGTTAATCATGTCTATTAAAAACACCAAATGCAGTTTAATAGTTTGAAAAAGAGTAAAGGAGCGTCCTTAGTCTTTCCGTTCATCCATGAATATTTACAATTTCATGTCAGCTAAAAGCAAGGTCATACTCATGAGAGAATGACTATCTGTATGTCGGAGCTGCAGTTTGTGTAGATAAGTTAAAAGTATTCTATTTTCTTTTACCGCCTGAGTTGAAGCTACAGCAGAAGTATTGTTTCGATTTGGATGGACTGCGTGATGTACCAACTTTTTTCCCCTAAAAATCAGTAAATTTACTGAAAATTGGCATCACATAAATTGCAACTTGGGAGTTAAACTTTTTGTATTTGGTGTAATGGAGGCACTGAGATAACCAACCACAATGGAATCTGCCCACAATAAACTATGGCATTATAGAAACTGTTTCTGAGGCACCAATTCCTTTATTTTTACTTTTAGTCATTGTTTAAAATAAACATTTAGGATGTGCCTAAGATTTGTCTTAAGCAAGCTCTACTGCACTTATTGCTTCACAGCCCTAGAATAAAACACAAGGGAGAATATGATGCAGTTGTGGCTGCTAGTGATAGGATTACATCTAGCTACAATACTACTAATTTCAGTACTAACTACTATCTTTGAGATATACCAAGACTTTACAGTTATCTAAATTAAACCCTTGTGTTGAATCAAGCAATACACACTATTTTATATTCACCATGTCTATTGACTGTTAAAACTGTCATAATAAAAAGTAAAAGAGTCACAATGTTTTAGACTAAAAATAGTGTTATCTTTTACTGCATCTTACTCTTTGATCTATATTATGAGTATACATTTTTAAGAATATTGTATCATGTATACAATCTAAATCAAAACAGATCATCTACCAACACAACAACGAGCTACAGGAATTGGTTTATGGTCTAGAACAATTTAGGAGATTGATACATTTAGACTAGATCCTTTCCAGACAGATATATATTAACACTACATTCGAGATCTGATCAGCAATGTGGTGGTAGAATTTTACCTTTTACTGTTTTCAACCAGTCCGTGTTGTGGCTTTCCAGCTCATCTTTGTCTGTGATGACGCGACCCTCTAGGACTTTGTTGAAGAACTGAATGTCTTCATCGTTGACCACAGAGTAAGGTCCGCGGGTCAGACTCGTCAGTCGAGAACTTGTGAGAGCAACCGTTGAGGACGTTCGGACTGAGCTCAATACAGGCGATCCGAGGTGCGGGTGATACGGTGATGGTGTTTTCTTTAGGCTACCTTCACCTTTGCCACTGATAAGGGAGTGGCCATGTTCAAAACTTGCAAGAGTTTTACATGGTGAATATGTCAATTTTTTGAAAGCGTTGTGGCCTTGAAAAATAAGTCTATGTCTATAGACATTCAAGAGATGTGAACCATTTACAGCCATTCGTTCTTGCCTTGATGCAAACAGAGAAAATTTACAAGGTGATGTATATATATGTACATATATATATTTGCTGTTTAAAAATTATATGCTTCAGATGTCAAATTTTTGTAGAAGTACTCTTTCCAAAATCCGTTTCACAATTGTTGCTCGCAAGTTTCTCCTTTAGTTCTATTACCACTGTACAGACTGTTTACATCTTGATCTGCATAAAAAATACACATGTAATTCTTATATTAATGCAATTATCAGCATGAATAAATGACACACAATTATTATTAACAGAATGTTTAAATTTTTCTACACACAATTGGAACTAAAAACGCTTAGTTTCAATTCTCCGAATCTTTGACATGTCAAAGGAATCATGTTCAATGGTTTATATTAAATTGTTAATGGTTTATGTCATAAGACTGTCATTGAACCTTTTGAAAATAATGCAAATGGTGCCTGCTAGCATACAATCATGGTCCCCTTTTAAAACAAGAAATTTATGAAAAATACTGCGCAAAATGTAAAGAAATTAAAAACTTTCAAAAGCTGTATAGATTATAACTCTAATATGTCCTGCACTTGCAAGGACACAAAATAAAGATACAAAAAAAAAGGGTGCTATGTTTTTTTATAAATTAACTGTAGGCCTAGGCCTAAGTAATTATAATTCTGAAGATGCCATTGCACTGGACGAAAAATAGAGCTACATTCATGCAAAATTCCAAGAAGATCAGCGCTGTAATTTATCCTGTAGAGGGAGCAAAAATCGAAACTTACTTTTTCGTAAGATAGATTACAACAGGTTTTATCACAGATCACAACCTGACCTAGAGATCTATTGCTTGTTGACCTACTGATCTAAATCTAGATTTTTTAGAGTCACACAATATTTCTGATTTCTCCTAGTCAAAAGCATACACTACCATTCAAATTCAAGGCACCAGTGATAAAGATTGTATTAGAGATTAGTATCCTAATCTAAATCTAGATCTAGATCTAGATCTAGTTGGGTTTACAATCTAAAAGTGAAAATCTAATCTGTCTCTCCGGACGAGAAATCTAGATCTACAGTCTAGCTAGATCTAGATAGGTCTATAGAGTCTAGATCTAGTTCGGCTCCGGTATAGAATCTAATTTAGTTCTCTACATATGGTTCTAGATATAGACATTCTAGATATCTAAATCTAGATTCTAGATCTAGATCTAGATCTAGATGCTTTGATTTTGGATAATAGGGTGATCAAAAGCTAATCTAGATCTAGATTTCTAGATCTAAATCTAGATTTTCATCAGGCTTGCTCCAGCGAACGCTTCTAAAACAAATTAATTTTAAAAACGAAAATACCTGAGACAAACTACTGTATACCATGATCAAGATTTGCGTTTACGTTCTCACCTTATTGTGGTACATGTACTTAAATTGAGTCGTGCTGAAGTGGCGATAAAAACTGGAATAGGTCAATCGTGGGCCAAGACCAAGTCTAGCTAACAGCTGTTCGTCCTTTGACGAAAGGCAGCAGTCAGTTTACAAAAATGAATGTCAACAAAGTCACATGATCAGTCTAAAGTTGACTCTCGGTTTCGTGGTGAAGTTTTTTGTCATGGGTGCAAAACGTGTAGGCCTAAATTTAAACAAGGCAATGTTGTTTGTTGTTTTTGTTGTGCCCTATCCCTGTTTATTTTAAATAAAAATAAGATAAGATAAGCATTTATTATCCCATAGGAAAATTATTCTTGGTCGTACAATAACACATTAATTTTGATTCTTTATCACAATGCCAGTTGTACATGTGTGAGATTAAAAAAAAATTATAATGATAATAACATAAAATAAGCATTTTCCATTCACATGTAAAATTGTTGAAATTATACACTGCCAAACATACATAATAAGGTCCTATAGTTTATTACGTATTCACGCATATACAAAAATACACATATGCTACCACTGCATACAAAGACAAGTTCTCTAAGTATGGCGTTGAATTGAGTTGATCCAACGCCCAGCGTCAGCACTCATTATACTATACTGTTTACGGGTCCCAAGACTGACGTCTGACAATTTTATGTGCAGCCACACACAAAACAGGGCGGGGATACCATGACTCCTGTCTCAGCCGGTCACATTAGACTGAGACCAACCCAAACAGTAGACCCCTACTGCTTTGAGTGTCAGAATGTTATCGCCTCAGACAGAAGTCCATGCCTCTACGCGTTGTCTATATATGTTAACACGTAAAATTGTCAGACGTTAGTCTTGTGGCCTTTCCGATAAATAGTCTAAATAATGCTGACGTTGAACGTTAAGCAACCAACTCAACTCAACCACTTGCGCTAGTTTGCCTATTACAAAATGGAGGATTGGGAAATGAACACAATTCCTCTATGTAGCTGACAGCACTTGAGGCTTGGACATCAATTTTTTAAAATGTTTTGTTGTTGTTTTGAATGAAGGATTGATATCAAAGATTCAGGAGCCTTCATGTACATAGAGAGTTAAGATGAGAAAGATTTATGGGGAAGAAAACCCAATAACAATTGTGCTAAGTAATACTAATAGACTAAAAAGACATTTATGACTAGCAACGTCAACACCAAAATTAATACCCTTTTTTAATTGATGTATTCTTTTATCAATGTTTAAACAGTCCAGTTGGCTTCCCTCCTGACACAGGGCACCAGATGGCTCAGTTGATAGAGCGCTCAATTGAAGAGCAGAAGTAGGTTTTTCATAATCTGCTTGAATGAAACTTGATAGTAACACCTACTGGATAGGATTATTTGAGAAACGTAGAGAATGAAATACTTATCAATGATCATTGTTGTTTCTTTTTCTGATCACTTGCCTACAAATTTGTTAGCCCTTCTTTCTTATGTGTTTTCAATATTGATTTTTTATAAATGTCTTGTTGCTGGTGCATCAACCCTGAGTTTCCCTTGTGAATGAATAAAAGTTTATCATATCATATCTCATCTTATCTTTTCTTATTCCATTCGCTTAAAAAAACATGATTTGAAATAAATAATGACTTGCATAAGTTACATTACAAATAATTTCTTTAACCATCACATAGGTTCACATCATAATAAGTGAGTTGCAGTGTATTTACAACATTGGCACAGACCATATAGACTAATGTCTACACTAATGAGTGAATTACAACACTCGTACAGGCTATACGAGCAAATCCCTCTCTAAACATATTCATATTTCATACTAATCACATAACACACGCACACCATAAGACACTGTCAAACAAAGTTTTGAGTCAAAGAGTTCCCCTCTTAACACCGAGTCCACAGATCTTCACACTTTTTCGTAAGACATTCAATGAAGACAACATCTCAGGACCAGAAAAATTTGATGGCATTAAGATTTTCACATTGCTTGATTCAAGGCCTATTCCCGGTGTATGGAGTATTTTTCCAAAATTTACAATAGGTGAAAGCTTTCATATTATGAAAGTTGTGCGAATCAGTAAAAAGAGGTGCTAGCACAAAAGGATATTAAAGCGCATGGTTTTTGTGCGGTGTGATGGAAAAATGTTAATGGAAACACCTTGGAAACAGAAAAAAATTTGATGACCTTAAACAAGATTTTATCTGTTACACGAATATATCATCATGGGGTTATGAATATGGCATAAATTAAACTTATGCCAAAATACAAATGATTTGTCATTGCAACGGTAAAAATTAGATCAACCCTACTATACTTTTAGATAAGAAATATGCAAACAGCTTTTTGCTTTATCTTTTTAGAAGTGTGTCTTATATATAATAACAAAGAAGTAAAACAAAACAGATTATCTAAAAAGTATAAAAAATGACTTATGCCAAAATAGTAGCACAGCAGCAATATATGGAAACAAAAGTGACTGTCCGAATGGGTAGATATTGATTGGATATTAATTAAGCAATAAAATTGAATAATTGCTCGAAAGGAATAGGAGCTTTAGTGGATTCCACCACCAAAATTAACAGCTAGATGTTGACCATGGCAAAAGTTGCAATAGTTATAATGAGATTTGCAGCTCAGAATTATAGAAATACATAAGTATTATGGATCAGTCAACAGACTGATTTTCTAGGATTTTATGCTAATCCACACACACACAAAATACAGCAAATATACTTCAAACCTGCATTAAACGCAGCCCACACACCAATTCATGCTTGAGTTAAAATTGTACGAACTTGGGATAGTTTTAAACATTTAAGTTTTGATCATGCAGGCAGTAAAATATTCAATGAACTAATTCTAACAGTGATGAATAAAATAATTTAGAAACAAATAATTTACAAAATAATGATCATTAGCTCATTTAAAAAGTGATGCATAAAATAATTTAAATAGTGATTAATTACTTTATGTGGAACGACAAACATAGCAAAATAATGTAAACGCAGGCTTTTATAAAACTCAACCACATTGTCATGCAATAACATTGAGCTTGGCTGAAATCCATTGAACATTCAATCAAAATAATAAAAACAACTGCATGCACACTTATTGCACAGTAATTCTTTGGATCACAAACTGGCACAGATTTGAAAGTGCAGTGGTGTAGCGTTTCACAGCTCAATCTTTGTTCGTGGAAGCAGAGAAATAATGAAAGCAAAAGCAAGTAGGATTGAAAAGCTGCCCTTAAGTTTACCAAATCAAGTGTTTTGCAGTTGTTGTTTTTGTTGTTATCTGTCAAGCAACATAATTATGCTTTTTTGGGTCTCTTTTTTAAAATCAAATTCGGCTCGTGTGTGCCTATGCTAGAATTTTATATTTAGAGATACCCATAAAGAAAGAAAAGATACTATTTAGTACCTACACCTTGGGAGGTTATTTCAAAACCAAAATATTTTCAAATAAGTAAAATCTATTTGTCCACAGTGCTTAAAATCACAACCATTACACGCTAATATTATTGATTTGAACATTTTGCTCCAAAAAAACATAAGCAATTTAAAGTTTGCCACATGTAGACTTACATAGTAAAGGGAAAATAAAAAGTACATGTGTAGGGAAAAATAGACACATTTGAGTCTGCTTAATTACAGGTCCAGTCACCAAACTGATCTAAATAAACACAATGAATGGTAACAGTGATCTATCTCTTTAATTAAACTACCATATTTAAGAAATAACATTACTCAGAGAACATTTTCTTCAGCCTACTAGACTATTAACTATGGCAAGGCATCCCAAAAAAGTTATTAAGAAATAGGTCTAGGTATACTATTGTTATACAAGGTATAACTATTGTTTGGCAATTCTTAACCACATGTGTGCTCAGGTATATTTTTAGAAATGATGTACCCATAGAGCACAACTGTCGATGAATTTGATATATCTTTTTAAGTAAACTCCAATGAGTTATGTTCAGAAAGTGGCATAGTCGAAGATGATTTGAACCAGTGAATGAAAATGGATAGCCATTCAGAGTTTACGGTAATGGACATATAAATTTGTATTATTGCCTCCACAATAGGGGTTGAATTCACACTATAGTGGTTAAGAATTGGCAAACAATAAAAAAAAACATGCACCAGTAAGCTGTCTGCATTAAGCCTTCATTATCCATACCTCAGCAACACATCAACTGTGTCTAATAGTCTCATGATATTGTTTACTTTGACTCCAAATTAATGCGAAATGTTTGTTTATTGTGACAAACTTGTCTTTTGTTTTAGAAAGATTCCATCTCCATAAAACATTTGATTTAGAAAACAAAAGGAAGACATCAACAGCAATAAAGCAAACAAAGGATTATAATTGATAAGAATTATTTTTCATTTAAACAAAGTAGAATGACAACTCATAAGCTACTTCTTTAACTATCGTTAAAAACTAGGGAGCATGGTAAACAAGACGAAGAGGCAGATGTGATATGACATAATTTAAAGTCACATAAGCAGATTGTGCTGACAACATATCTCCTCTTAACATAAGTTATATGTGAGGCAACCAGCGTGAAACAGCCACAAGTTGCTAATATCGGTTTTGAGCTAGGGCTCTCTAAACATTTGAAATACTATAATTGTATTTACTTTTTCACATTTTCAAATTAAGTTGAATATCCCTAGTTCTAGAAAAGATAGAGTTGTAATTTGTTCAACCTCTCAATGTGTATTTGATGCTTTTTAACAGACTAGGAATAACTCCAAAAGTCACATATCTGACTTGTGCCTGATTCACCCTGGTTGCATCACAATTGTATTCAAAGCAAGTGAATAAGAATGAAAATTGTCAACTCGGCTATAAGATGGTCTATCTCCTTTTTCACTATAAACATGATTTATTGTATTTTGGGAATGAAAATTAATAGATCATTTTACATCTGTAGTGACAATGTTTTACCCTTGGTTTTTTTGTAAACTGTGAATCATAAACTGATTGTTTAAATGCAAATGTCAATAAAAACTTCTTATAAAAATGAAATGCTTCTTTAGAGTCCATTTTTCTTGATGAAAAGAACATTTTCAAAGGCTTGCACAAAGTCATTAAAAAAGGTTTATATGTAAAAGAAGAAAAATTTCAATTTTTTTTCAGGCTTTAGTACACATTACTCTCACATAATTAAGAAATACCACAAACATTCCAGTTGCTAAAATTATTTGCACACTTCATTCTTCTGCACAAAGTTACTTTCTTTCACAATGCATCAGATCTTATAAAGTTCATCACAAATGCAGGGTTTAACCCTTCCATTACCAAGCATTATACAACTACTTAGTATATGTCACCCAGTGATCACATAATGGTTAATTCTCTGAAACCCAGCCAATATTGTTTGTGTTTTGATCTTGATCTTTCAATTTTCATAAATTATCTTTTACTGGACCGATATTGATAAAATAAAAAGCAAAACAAATAAACCAAATTTCTGCCTTTTTAGCATTTAGCCCGGTACTTGTGCATAGCGAAAATACCTGTAGCATTTAGTCCAGTACTTGTGCATAGCAACACTACCTTTATTGCTTGGTTACAGTGACCTACTCTCAAATGGAAAATATATGCGTGGATCGGTACAGGGTGTGTTTTAACTCTGGGAGGAATTACACGAATGGTAATGGGGGTAGAAAACTGTGTTAAAAATGGTAAGGAAAAGGTTATGCAAGTCTTGTCAAATTCAAAACCCCACATTTTGGGTTGGACACACAGCCTAAGAAAAGAGATTATTGCCTCTTAGTGTTTCTTATTGCAGACTTTTTTTTAAATCACCTCATCCCTTTCCCTTATCTTGGGATGCTCAAACCATATTTTTTGGCTCTTCACCTTCCCCAGCAAGATAATGGCTAAAATATTCATGATTTTTTACAAAAGTTCATTAACACTGTGATTTCCAATCCTTCTCAACTAGCAGTTAAAAACTAAAACATTCATCCAGATGACTTTTTGACAATCATTCCCCCAAAATGGGACGCCCTCATCTTAAACCACTGTTACTTTCCTAACCAGAGAAGGGCTAAAACATCCGTACAGAAAGATGACTTTTTGACAATCATTCCCTGACAATGGGATGCTCTTATAACTTATCCACTCTTCCTTTCCTAACCAGATAAAAAAAAAAAAAACACTTATCCAGATGACTTTGAGTTTGACAATCATTCCCCGATGAAGAAACCTTAGCCTCTCTTCCTTCCTTATAATACCCGGTAATAACTTAACCATTCATCCACATGACTTTTCAGCACTCATCCCCTAGTGAGTAAATTGCTTCCCTTCCACTATCTTTCTTCTAGTTCTAGCAGCTGCTGCGATCACTTGTTCATCTCGGGCCAGTAGCTGAGGCGAACCTTCTTCACGGATCCGTCAAACAGTCGGTCCATCCAGATGGGCAGCCCGGTGAGAAGCTCCTCCTCAAACATGACGTTCTCCTCCCGCGCTAGGCCCTCGGTGTCGCTGCTGTCGGAATCAGAGTCTCCGAACCCGACGGCCTTCGTGACGTTATTGCCGTGCTTCTTTCTCATCCACCTGCATTAATAAATAAACAGATACATAAATAAACCAGTTGGGGTTGACTTAAGTTGGCTAATTAGATCTCTATAGAGGGAGGGAGAGAATTATCTCCCTCTCTCCCAGATTAACATCTCCCAGGTTCCCCTGGGGGATCCTATACGGCGAGTTGTTGGCTGATTATAACCAACATCAGCACTATATTGGCTATATTATGGACGAGCCCCAAGACTAATGTCTGACATTTTTATGTGCTGCAAGATCTGAGACAGCGCAGTGAGGTCCATTACTCAAAACCATTGGAGAAAGAAAGCTTGAACTCTTTGAGAATATAATTATAAACCGAGAGGATGAAATAGAATAAGACTTAATTGCTATGTGGAGAAATAAGAGAAAATGAAAAGCAGAGGTGGACCAAGCACAAAATGGACAGTTTGAACATTTACAAAAGAAGACAAGAAACCACTAAAAATATTTTCTTTATGGCAACTGGTAACATAAAGAAATGGAGGGCTATGATCGATGATGGTTGTAACATAAATAAGGAAAAAATGTGTTTAAATTGTAAGAATGGCGCAGACGTTTAATTTGGCTTATGATTCCTATCGTTTACTGCCAGCAAATAAATCTTATCAACAGGTCCAAAGATTAAAGTGTGGCAATTTAGCAAGACGGTTCAGGATGCAATGCCACCAATAATTATTAGCTTGAAAATATCAATGTTTATAGAGTGATACAGTTACTCTCTCTTCTTCATCATGTCTCTACATTATTACCAGAGACCATAGATTTAGTGAGATGTTTCACATAAAGAGCTAACATTGTTATTGGTACGGAGAGCTAGCGTGATGCATGCTCTATCACCCTATTTCTTTATTGTTATTAAGGCAGGTGACTGATCTTTTCATTTGATTTGATTTGAGTTGGTTTAACGTCAAACATTAGCACTATATAGGCTATATTGTGGACAAGCCCCAAGACTGACATATGACAATTTCATGTGCTGCTACATACAAGACATGGCAGAGATACCACGACTCCTGTTACTGAATCTTTTCAAGTAAGGGACATAGCATTAGGAGTCATAAAACATAACCCCTTCATAGAACTTTACTAAACCCTGACTTGCCAACCTTTTTTTGACTTAAAATCTTTAAATTTCCAGAGAGTTAACATCATTAACAATTTTTTTTCTTTTTTCTCTTAATTGTGAATGCACACTGGTGTGACTAAAATTTCTTTGAAAGCCATCTCACCTTCGGGCTCTCTTGGGGTGGTAGATGTAGTAGTACTTGCGGTAACCGTTGATGGCCAGCACGGAGCCGACGCAGTTGCGGTTGTTGATGGTGTCCAACGTGACGGTGAAGTCCAGGCTGGCCTCCAGTAGGTGGCGGTACCAGTCCAGGTAGTACTCCAGTTGCAGGAAGGCAAAGGTCAACGCACTGTACCTAATGAAATTGTATATCAAGTGAAGATATTGTTACATAGATAAATAGATGGGACGATGATGATGTATAAAAACTGGCTGTGGCGGTACCAGTCGAGATAGTACTCCAGTTGCAAGAAGGCGAAGGTCAATGCACTGTATCTAATGAATGTATAGACCAGGCGAAGATATTGTTACATAGATAGATGGGACGATGATGATGTATAAAAAGAGAGATTGGCTGTGGCTATACCAGTCCGGATAGTACTCCAGTTGCAGGAAGGCGAAGGTCAATGCACTGTACCTAATGAATGTTGAGACCAGGCGAAGGTATTGTTACATAGATAGATGTGACAATGATGATGTATAAAAAGAGAGATTGGTTGTGGCGGTACCAGTCCAGATAGTACTCCAGTTGCAGGAAGGCAAAGGTCAATGCACTGTACCTAATGAATGTGTAGACGAAGCAAAGATAGTTACATAGATGGGACAATGATGATGTATAAAAACTGGCTGTGGCTATACCAGTCGAGATAGTACTCCAGTTGCAGGAAGGCGAATGTCAATGCACTGTACCTAATGAATGTATAGACCAGGCGAAGATATTGTTACATAGATAGATGGGACAATGATGATGTATAAAAAGAGAGATTGGCTGTGGCGGTACCAGTCCAGATAGTACTCCAGTTGCAGGAAGGCGAAGGTCAATGCACTGTACCTAATGAATGTATAGACCAAGCAAAGATATTGTTACATAGATGGATGGGACAATGATAATATATAAAAAGAGAGATTGGCTGTCGCTATACCAGTCCAGATAGTACTCCAGTTGCAGGAAGGCAAAGGTCAATGCACTGTACCTAATGAATGTGTAGACCAAGCGAAGATATTGTTACATAGATAGATGGGACAATGATGATGTATAAAAACTGGCTGTGGCGATACCAGTCCAGATAGTACTCCAGTTGCAGGAAGGTGAAGGTCAATGCACTGTACCTAATGAATGTATAGACCGAGCAAAGATATTGTTACATAGATAGACGGGACAATGATGATATTTAAGCAATGAAAGTGTGTACCCAGTAGGTGGCTATACCAGTTGAGGTAGTAATGCAGTTGGAGGAAGGTAAAAATTAATTCATTGCATCTGATGTATGTACCATTGTTACATACAGTAAGGTAAGCACTTAATGACAGCTTTAAAGTTCATTTCCATCCCAAATTTATACTGGTATTTAAGAGTGTCTGAAAAGTTTTAAAAAAAAAAAGGATATCAGTGCCTGAGAAATGGTTTATATGAAGCCATATATATCCTAAACCTAGGTTCATATTAAGCCCATTGAACTGTAGACATAGACACTGAAGATGTACAAAAAGTGAAACCGGTTGTGAAAGTACCTAGTGAAGGGCTGCATGATGGTGGCGAACTTGTGCATGAGCTTCTCCTTGCTGTGCTCGTCCACCAGCAGCGTCCTAAACCCAGGTTTATCTAAAGCCCAATGAGCTGCAGACATAGACACTGACGACGTTTAACAAGAGAAACTGGTTGTGAAAGTACCTAGTGAAGGGCTGCATGATGGTGGCGAACTTGTGCATGAGCTTCTCCTTGCTGTGCTCGTCCACCAGCAGCGTCCTAAACCCAGGTTTATCTAAAGCCCAATGAGCTGCAGACATAGACAATGACGACGTATAAAAAGTGAAACCGGTTGTGAAAGTACCTAGTGAAGGGCTGCATGATGGTGGCGAACTTGTGCATGAGCTTCTCCTTGCTGTGCTCGTCCACCAGCAGCGTGATGGTCAGGCCCGTGTCCGCCTCCGACACAAAGTTCTGGAACGTCTCGTAGCGCAGCTCGTACAGGTGGATCGTCTGGTTGTCTGCAGAGCTGGGGGGGATCAGACAAGATATGGCAAGGTGAGTTGAGTTGGTTGTTTAACTTTCAAGGTCAGCACTATATTGGCTAGTTTGTGGACAGGCCCCTAGACTAACGTTGACTGCCACATGCGCCATTTCATTTTCTCACAAAATATGGATCAGAGAGAAGCCAAGTTGAGTTGAGGTGGTTGTTTAACTTCCTATGTCAGTACTAAATTGGCTAGTTTGTGGACAGGCCCCAAGACTAACGTTGACAGCCAAACAGAAACTTTCCCACAGGATGACTAACGCTCTACCAATTGCAGCAATTCATTTTCTCACAAAATAAGACAAGATAAAATAAGATAATAAAGGAGATAAAACAAGACAAGCTAAGATAAGACGAGATTGGACAAGATTAAACAAGACAAGCTTATACAAGATAAGATAAGACAACACATTCTCTTTCTCTCCAATAATTCTACTAGTATGCTCTTAACTCAAGGAATCACATTGGGTACATGTGAGAGGTGAGATAAGACATTTTATTTGAAAGAGAAAACGCTGAAGTTTTCAAATGTGAAAAAATTGTTATTCTGTCTTTATTGGTTCAATAGATAAGAATTTGGAGAAAAAAAATGTTTTAATTGTGCAAATTCATGAGCACTGAGCGCAAAACCACTGCTAGTCCACTACGTTAAAAGAGCATTGAATGCTTGCTAATATACTATAAATAACCCAAAAAAAATCAAAATTCTGACTTAAACTTGATTTTTCCTGGTTGCCTCCCATTCACTAACCAAGACTTGGGCCGCTGTTGGGATTTCTTTGAGGCGGCCCGTTTCTTCCGAAGCTCTTCCCTCTCGGCCGCGGCCAGCCTGCTCATGCTGTAGGTCACCGTCCCGATGAACGCGATGGCCGCAAGGCCTGTGATTACTGTCATGCCGTCATAACTTCACAGGGGAGACAAACACAAAAGAGTTTGTTACAAAGTCAACTCATTTAATGATCTATCCAATGTATTGTAAGCTAATAGTAAGTCAGGTAGTCGAAAAATTCCCCAAGGTTTTTTTTTTTCTTTTTAAATTTAAATATTAAAAATAAATTTTTTAATTTTATTTTATATATTTTCCTTTGAAATAGCATGCTGTCACAATGATGGCATAAGTCTCAAATGCAGGTATTATATAAGAAATGCAGGTATTATATATCGTTGCTAAGGTGAAAATGAGATCTATCTAATTAAACTTTGAGATTAAAAATGGGCTGATAGGTTTTTGCTTTTTCTTATTAGAAACCAGTGTCCAATCAAGCAGAACAGGACATGAAACAGTTTTTATTAATAATCTGAAAATAAGCGAAAAAAGACTTAAACTAAAATAGCACAGTAACGATGTATTCCTCAAATGTACATTTAAGACTACATAAAAAGAAGAGACCAACACAGGCCCCACAACATACTGGAAAAAAGAAAAAAGGTACAAATGATGATTTTTTATTTCATTTTACGATTACACTTAAGGAAAATTCTTGCTTTACGACAACCACTTTGGGAGGGAAGAAAATTGTCGTTCTAAGAAAATGGCTGGTATTCCATAGTTCAGCCATCTGGGTGTTAGGGTATCTTAAGTCAAAGCTGTTTAGCTCCACACACCTTGTGCAATAGTAGAAGATCCTGTCATACCAGTCAGTGAGCTTGTACAGAATCCTCGTCAACAGACCAGAATCCTCGTCAACAGACCCTGGAAACAAAATGCAGGCTTTAAAAACAAATCCATTTTTTTTTTATCATAGGATAGAGAAATCAATCCATCTATAGCTAAATCTTTTCTGATAATACCCAAATGCATAACTATCTATACATTCAATTATTTTTGTAAAGCAAACAAGTTGTAACAGTGCCAAAGCTACTTCTGATAACTGCTCAAAAACTCTTTATATATCTATTTGAATTTTAAAAAACATGATCTGCAACTTGGTAAATTTTGCATTAGTAAAAGATTTTAACCTTCCACAATAGAGATTTTCTAGAAAAACTAGAATAGATGGTGCCTAACTTCAACCATCCACAATTGGGATTTTTTTTTTAAAATCTCGGTTTTACAAATCTAGGTATACAATTTTAACTTTATGCACTATCTGGTGCTCCACCTAGCAGGATGTATAACTTAAACTTCATGCACTATCTGGTGCTCCACCTAGCAGGATGTATAACTTAAACTTCATGCACTATCTAGCGCTGCACTGACCAGCATGTGCTCGTTGTAAAACTCTGGCACGACCGCGCGCAGCGTGAGCAGGCTGTCCCCTGCCAGGATCTCGTGGAGCCGGCGCTCCAACTGGCGCCGAGACTCGGGCACCGTGACGGGGTCCAGGCCCCAGCCATCCTCCAGGAACTCATAGCTCAGCTTGCGCTGGTCGTACCTGGTCAGGATCACAACCTGGGACGGGGAGGTTAGATAGGATTAGAGTTTAGATAAATAATTGTGGAACTTTAAGGCATATAACATTGGATCACACGAGACAGTGCAGGAAGGCCTGGGATATGGAGTCTTGTCTCAGCCTGTAACATTATACTAGCATTGACCAAACAAGTAGTTTAAGATTAGCTAATTTAATATGACGATTTAAGGCACATAAACCATTGATTTTAAAAACTGAGAGTGCAAATTAAGGTACAATAAAATAAGTTAAGATTAACCTTCAAGGCAGATTTGACTGGATTATAACCTGGGTGAGAAAGCTATAATAGATAACATAACATGAATGAAACCTTTGTTCGCTAAGGGCATCTTTGATTGGATTACAAACTGGGAGAGGAAAACAAGATTAGATAATATAAAATAAGGAATCCAAACTTTTCATCACTGATAATGTTAACTTTCATTGGTTTCATATAATAACTTGTTCATGTAATTACAGTGTTAAAAGGTTCAAGCATTGATGCCAACTGGATCGTTATTTTTTTTACGGAACCTTTTGGTGTAAAGCGAGCATAATATAAATATTGAGTGACAAAATATATATAAAGTCCTTGACTGATCTCCACTGATCCCTGACCTGCCACCTTTTTCTAACTTAAAATCCATAAAATTACAGAAAATTTCCATCATTGTTAAAAGTATGAAAGATTAGCCAGGAATATTCTCCAAACCTCGACCACCAGCTGAGAGCGCGTCACGTTTCCTTTCGTCAAGGCTTGCACAAAATTCTGCTGCTTGTCTTCGTAGATGTACGCAAACTTCACCCGATCCGTCTGGATGGGAGAAGAGCTGGCGAATTCCCGGAAAGATATCCTGGCGGCTTCGTGGTCGGGCGCTTGTTTCGTTATCAGAGCAACGCACAATCTGAGAGAAGGAATTCAGAATTATATGTTAGCCGCGTTAAATATTAAACCGTGAGTAACATACCCACAAAATGAGTCTAATTGTGGTTCAATTTCGCAAAATGAGTGAAGTTGCGGTTCAATTTCGCAAAATGAGTGAAGTTGCGGTTCAATTTCACAAAATGAGTGAAGTTGCGGTTCAATTTCACAAAATGAGTGAAATTGCGGTTCAATTTCGCAAAATGAGTGAAGTTGCGGTTCAATTTCACAAAATGAGTGAAGTTGCGGTTCAATTTCACAAAATGAGTGAAATTGCGGTTCAATTTCGCAAAATGAGTGAAGTTGCGGTTCAATTTCGCAAAATGAGTGAAGTTGCGGTTCAATCACCACAATTTCGCAATATGAGTGTAGTTCACTTTTATCAGAGTTGGGTTGAGTTTCAGGTTCAGTCTTACAAAATCAGTCTATTCTATTCAAACTTGGCTGATACATTTGATGAAAAAATTGCATCATTTATACTATCAGAAATATGGATTGCTGGTTCAAGCTCGTGTCATATATTATATTGTAGTCTCTGTATATTATTTTACTAAAAAGCCTAGCTATTATACCAAATAGATTTCCTTTCTTAATGTGCTTAAATCAAAAAATACAGTAGATGTTAGCAGAGAGATACAAAACAAAATTGTTTGCAAATGGGACAAAATTAGCAATCTAGTGGAGATACTAGGTCTTCTGTCCAAGTCACATTATACTCACACTGACCCAACTGAGATAGTTCAATGACATCAAATGATGAACTTTCCTTAAAAGATGTCGCTCACATTACAATCGAGTATTGTAACGGTAAAAAATATGACACATTACCTCGATTTCTTAAGCTTAGGCTGCAAGGGGCACAATTCATCAAACATTTTTTGAGAGGAGATTCTCGGCAGGGCCAGATATTTGTTGTGCTCCAAGATCTCGTCAATAGTGGAGCGAGACAGCTGCTGCATCTGAAGGGCATAGAGATGTTAAAGTTAATAATAATGAAAGAGAGAGAGAGAGAGAGAGAGAGAGAGAGAGAGAGAGAGAGACAGAGAGAGAGATAGAGAGAGACAGAGAGAGAGAGAGAGAGAGAGAGAGAGAGAGAGAGAGAGAGAGAGAGAGAGAGAGAGAGAGAGAGAGAGAGAGAGAGAGAGAGAGAGAGAGAGACAGACAGACAGACAAACAGACAGAGATCTGGGAAAATGTATAGAGTACTTCAAACACTCCCAACACTTTGCTACTTGTGTCAATGTTAAAGAGTAACTCTCATTACCTACGACTACCACACTGCGCTTAACAAAACGTCAAGCATGATTAACTGCCCTCTATGGATGCAAAATGTTGATCATGACAGTGTCAATAGAAAGGAAATTGAGAGCCTTTGAGATGAGTACCTCCAGAAAATTATGCTGTTTCAGAGAAATGAAACTTAACTCAACATAAATTAACGCAGCTATTAGAAAAAAAGAAAGACACAATGAAAAGACAACACAGTCTACAACAACAACAAAATCATTGAAACAAAGATAGAGGGTAATTGTGTTTGTGGTAGGAAAATAATAACTGGTTGAGCAACACTGCAGATTGTTTTGGGTACTCCATCAACAAGTGATCAGAGAGATCTATGGACAGAAAAGAGGGGCCAGCATTGATCTCCAAAGTCCCATTTGACATGGAGCATGTGGTAGAATTCAAAGTGAACTAGCAATCTCACATTACTCTTTCAACTTTTCACTACTAGAAAACTCAAGTGCTTGAGAAAGATCTACATCTCAACATAATTGCGTTACGGTATAAGGAGGTATTAAATGGATAACTGGTAAAAAGTTTTTAATTTATATATTCATATCCCTGCCTACCCAGTATCTCCCTCTGTTTCTTACAAGTTAAAAATAAAAAGTCCAAGAGATTTTCTTGGAAGCCTTCTTTACCTCATACGTTTAAACCAACTAGTCTAAAAAAAAAAAAGGGAATAATATACAAAATGCATTACCAATATTCTCCAGGTCTGACATAAACTTGAAGATGACAGGCTCGATGCGCATGCAGTTGAAGCAGAAGTCAGAGTACGTATACACAAAGCATGGGTTCTGATGACTGTTGGGATGAAGCTTCGTCTCGTAGTGCCTGGACAAATATTAAAAGAGTCAGTGATTAGATAATTTCTACATAGGAAAAAAAAGTCAGTGATAAGATAATTGCAGCGAGCGTGGACTCCTGGACCTCGTTCCACATGAGCAGGCTCTCGCGGTGCTTGTTGATGCCGAATCGGCGCACGGTGGACTGGGCCTCGGGGCTCATGGTGTGGACGTAGCCGCAGGCGATGCGGTCCCTGTAGTAGAAGGCCGGCGCCATGAACCGCAGGCTCGGCTGTGCCTTGTGACTGAAGAAGATCGCCCGCACACGGTTGTCCTGCCAGCCCCCCAGAAAGCTGTCCAGATTGCTGTCCTTTACCTGGTGAGACATTTGGATCGAAAATTAAAAAAGAATTGGATCATAGTGAAGAATTAACATATACTGACAACGACTCAAACAGTGAAGGACAAAAAAAAATTCTATTAACAAATATAATCTGAGTAAATTGTCAAATGGGAAGAGTCCCTCAAACGTTACTACATCTACTGCTACTGCAGCTGTTACCACTCCTACTACTACTACTGCTGTTGTTAGGACTACTACACTCACTTTGAGTAAAGTGTCAGAAGGGAAGAGTTCTGCCATGAAATCCTTGAGGCCGTCAAACGAGATGTGTGTGCCCTTGAAGGCTGTCATTCTGCCAGAGATGACGGCCAGAAGACTGGGGGCGCTGTGGATCCGCAGGTAGCTGGCCAGGCCGGGGGAGCGTCGCAGGTGAACAGCCACCACACACATACCTGGCAGGTGGGGGGTGGGGGGATAGGGGAAAGATGTTAGAGTGGGATTCAGAGAGTGAGAGATGGGAAAGAGATAGAGGGAGAGAGAGAGACAACTCTTTTTGTATTATCCCACATGGATATTTGCCTTGGTTGTATGTACATGTACGAGGGGTGTTCACTATGTTCTTAGCATGACAATGAAGGAATAAACCCAGAGACTTAAAATTTGGCACACTTACATTTATTTCTCTACATAGTCACCCTGCATAGTTACACATTTCTGCCACCTGTCCTTGACCTTCAAAAGTCCTTGAGAGTAAAACGTATCATTTTGCGCTTGAAACCACTCTTCCACAGCAGAAATCGCATCCTCAATGTCTTCAAAACGGCGCCCTTTTATGGATTTCTTAAGGTTTGGAAACAGACAGAAGTCTGATGGAGCTAAAGCCGGTGAATATGGTGGATGGGGAAGAATTTCAAAGCCACACTGATCAGCTGTCTCAACGGCTTGTCGTGCTCGATGAGCAGGAGCGTTATCATGCAAAAGCAGGACTCCGTTTCGAAGCTTTCCCCGTCTTCTTCTTACTAATTCAGATCTCAGTCTTTTTAGCAACCCTGAATAATACTCTCCAGTGATTGTTTTCCCCTTTTCCATGTAGTCAGTCATTAGGATGCCCTCACAGTCCCAGAAACAAGACAGCATGACCTTGCCACTTGATTGTGTGACCGTTGCTTTCTTTGGTGGGGGCGATGAGGGTCTTTTCCATTGCATAGACACGTTTTTCGGCTCTGGATCGAATTGATAGATCCAAGTCTCATCCATGGTTACAATTTTCTGAAAGAACAAGTCGTCATTTGCTTCTAACCGAAGAAGATGTTTGCAACAATCAGCCCTCTCTTTCTTCTGATCAGCGGTCAATAACCTTGGTACCCATCGAGCTGAGACCTTGTTCAGATTGAGGTGATCATGAAGAATCTTTTCAACTGAACCTACGCTGATCCTGGTTTCACTTGCTAACTGTTTGACTGTTATTCGCCTGTCCTGCTTTACTAGTCCCTCCACAGTGGACACGTTTTTCTCAGTCACAACAGATGTTGACCGGCCTTCGCGAGGTTCATCCATCACTGACAAAAAGCCAGATTTGAACGTTCTCACCCAATGAGTCACCGTACTGTAGTTAGGGCACTTTTCAGCATAAACTTCTACCATCTGTTGATGAATTTCCGTGGGGGTTTGTCCTTTTAAGTGAAGGAATTTGATGACAGAGCGATATTCAACGGCCTCCATGGCAGACAATTTGTAAACAACAAATGACAACTTCCTAGGGGTTGTTTTACTTGATGCGCTAAAAGGTGCAGAAAAAAAATTCCGATTTGCCCCAAATTTTGCATGCCGTGTTCAACATAGATGATCTAGCTACCCACAAAATTTCTTTACTCTAGTACAACTGCTTCAAGGTCAAGCTAAGGACATAATGAACACCCCTCGTACAAAATCACCTAGACACGGGTACGTTTATAGAATTGCACTTTATTGATTATAATTCTCTCTCTCTCTCTCTCTCTCTCTCTCTCTGTCTGTCTCTCTCTCTGTCTCTGTCTGTCTGCCTCTCTCTCTGTCTCTGTCTCTCGTGACTAGATAATACATGTACATAGAATAAAAAAGTCAGTGATTAGATGATTAGATGATTCATGTACATAGAACAGAGAAGTCAGTGATTTCATAATGCTTGAACACAGAATGGAAAAGTCAATTATTATATAATAAATAGACATAGAAGAGAAATGTCAGTGATTTGATAATGCCTGGACATATAATTTAAATTTAGTGATTAGATAATACCTGAACACAGAACTTAAAAGTCATTGATTGGATAAAGTCTAGACATAGAACAGAGAAGTCAGTAATAAGACGAAGCCTGGACAAAGAAGAGATAAATCAGTAATCTGTAAGGCTAATTAGATCAATAAACTTTTACTAAAACTGTTCATTTAAAGCAGCGTAACATAGTGAATCGTAAAACATAACCCCTTCATAGATCTTACTAGTCTTTGATCAAACAACTTTTTAAAAAAACTGAAAATCTGTATCGCAAAGGGATTATATCATTGTGCATCGAGAAAATCAAAAACACTATAATTATGTCATTCCTCTAGTCACACACTCGAAGGAGACAGGTAATTGTTTAACTTTTAAGGCTGAGGACCTGCTGCCGGATAGCACATATTCTCCTAAGGACAAGAGAAGACAAACTATGAAAAAGGGCTTCTCTTCTGGTAGTAATATAGACAGTTACAGTTTCTTCAACTTCTTAAAGTCGATTTGACGCATCTCAGCACACTATAAATGCCTCAAAAAGTCCAATTAACGACTTGAGCTTGATTCACTGGGTTGCTGTACAATTATTCCGACTCACTGTAATTAGTAACAAATTTTGCCATTTTGATGCATATATCAAAGATAAGGTCTGAAGATTTTACATTACGCATATTGATTGAGTTTCCGACTCACTGTAAAGTCACCAGGAACTTGTCCATGCTGGCAGCCTCACGCCCCCCAAAGCCGAACGGGCCGAAGCCGTCGAAGAACCCGTCAAATGAGCGGAAGCCCTGAGGCGCACGTCTCTGTCGCTGGTCCTGTGCGGACGTGTAGCCAAATCTGTCGTAGTCTGCCCTCTTCTCAGGGTCGCTCAATGTCTAGAGAGAGAAAAAAAGTTGGTTGGGTGGTTGTTTATCTCAATAGAGTCACATCAAGTACAAGTGAGTGGTGAAATAAACATTTTATGTGAAAGATAAAATGCTGGAGTTTTCAAATCTGCAAAGATTTCATTCTTTCTTTATTGGTTCAAAAAAATATGAATTTTGTAAAAACCTTGAAAAGAGTGTGATTTCATGAGCGTTGCTGGCAAATTACTGTTACTCCTTTGTGTTAAACGTCCAACATCAGCACTACAAAGGCTATATTGTGGCCCGTTCACAAGACTAAAGTCTGATGTTCACCACACAGAAGATAGTGCTGGGAGATCAGGACTCCTATTTCAACTGGACACATTGTATACTGACACCGACCAAAATATCGGATAAATAGATGTTTGACTGATAGTGTAATTTTTTTTTAAAAGCTTCAACAGAAATACATACATATAATTTCTTAATGTCATCATTATGACACCACAAAACCTATACAACTTTCTTCAACCTTTCAAAATAAGTGTGACGATGAATCTATCTCATTTAGAATATTAAATCTATTACAAACATGTGTAGGATTGTTGTTTTTTTTTTTTCTGAAACAATAAAATTTACAAAAAAAGTATCCCTAAAATGTAAATCAAAACTTCTATATAATAGGTGTTTTTATTTTCACACAAAAAAGATTATCTCTGGTTCTAGAAATGATAGAGTTAAAACAAAATATTATTTCAACCACTTCAAACGCATTAGATGCTTTTCGACACACTATAAATTACTCAAAAAGTCAACATTCAAACTTAAGTCTGATTCACCTTGATCGCGTCAAAACTATTGTGCTGTGAAATTGGAGGTGGAGAATTTCCTCGTGTCTTTAATAACTATGCCTTTCAAAATATCATAAACTGATTTCACACATTTTCACAGATTGCATAATCTTTCCATTACGTCAATGCCTGCAATCTAGACATGTAATCATATAGCAAAATCATCTTGTTTGAATTGGGATTCATATGCACACATAATCCAAGAATAAATAATTCTCTTACAAACCTCACATGTTACCAGCTAGTAGCACCATATCTTGTTTGTTCTTGGAGCCATAGGCGAAAGTTATCCAGGAATAAAGAATTTTATTACAAACCAGATAGGACAATCTCTCATTTGCATTTGGAATCATAAGCACAAGTTATGAAAAATAAAAGAATTTTCCTACAAACCATGTCAGAAAATAGCACCATTTCTTGTTTGTGAGTTTTTCAAGAATTAAAAAATGTTTGATTGATCTGGGTACTGCTAATTATTCATTTTATTTTGAAAGAGTTAACAAATTTGACAAAACCTACCTCATAAGCCTCGTTGATTTTTGTGAACTTGTCCGTAGCTTCCGGATCCTTATTCTTATCTGGGTGCCTGACAGGAAAATCAATACTCTATCGTTAATAAACAAAAATTTCATTATGATTGGCAAACAACCCAAGAAAACCAAGTGAATTAGATACGAAGAAAAACAGATAATGTCCAAATTTGGACAGTGTCTGTGTGTGAAAATGCACTTAATACTAGACTGAGAGCGAAAAGTTGGCAGGTTGCTTTTGTTGTTTTCTTTTTAAATATTCAATAAAAGAAAAATGATTAAGTCCTAAGATTCCTTGAGGTAAGGTCTTTTTTTCTGTCTGTATTTTCCCCTGTACTAATCAAGAGTTGGAAAGTGAAAAATATTCAAAACCACCTGAAATTAAGACTTTTCCTAATTGGTCTATTATTATTGGGAAAGAGCCATGGAAAAGAATTAGAAAGCCCATCACCTGGTTGTTTTATGTCTTGCAAACAACAACAATTAATCTAGCAGAAGCATCTTGAAATTTATTTGATATGATATATATTTTATATAAGTGAATGAAAAATCTAAAGACAGGCAGAGCTTCAGGGATAGGTTTCCAATCATTTCAAAACAACACCCAGAGTAAAATCTGTTATGGATATTAAATTATTGATAACAATTCATGATATATCGGTTGGTAATGGTAATTCAATTTAAATACTTCATGACAGAGATATTATAAACAGCTATAATTCGACTAGACGGAAATTGAAAGCAGCTATTATTTGTACATTTCTAACATTGATGAATTCAATCCAATTATGTAATTAACATCTTAATTCATTTGTATTAAGTGCCCACTTAAAGTTAAAGACTATTGAAAACATGTTATAAAGTGTATGTCTATGCTTCATGGGAAATGGCGTAATTGGTAGATTTGAGGGTGTGCAACATTTGTGGAAAAAAATCTTCACACGATACATGTCATAAAAAAGGTAGAAGGTAAGACATTCCTGTGTGCTTCTTCTGTAAACTTACAACTTAACTCTATACATTACTATTGTTTATCTTTTTTTTTTCTCTAAATCATTTATAAATTATATTAAAAGTGGTCTCAAATAAAAAATTGAAAAAAAAACACCAACCAGGGGATACCTTTAAAGCAAAATATGGCCCCATTTGAGACACTTAGATAAACCCACCATTCTTTGGCAAGTTGTTTGTAGGCCTGCTTAATCTGCCGAGCACTTGAAGATCTTGAAACTCCCAAAACATCGTAAAGGTCATCCGCAGCAAATGAGAATGTCAGCACAGAAGTTAAGATAAGTGCAAGCCCAATAAATCTGTCCATGATGCCGGCAGACAAACAAATTGTCTATATGACGCTTTTTGCCAGACTTAAGCCACGTGTCTCTGCAAAAACAAGCGACAAACAAAACATTAACATGTGATAAAAAGCAATTCCAATTACTTAGAAAATCTATAAATGAACTTCAATAAATTTGGACAAAAATGCATACATAGTACATACTATCTTACGCATTTAGTGCATGTCTATATACATTCTGTCTCAAAGTCAAAGAGTAGTACTTATATGTAATCTAGATCTATATAGCGGTGCCAGTAGGCTACTATCCTGAAGAGTAATTAGTGTTAATCCAGTCTAGGTCTAGGTAACTAGTGAGGTGTAGAACTTGACATAATTTACAAGCTGTCACCTTAGTACTCTTAGGAACTGCAGTCCCTTCTCTGTTTTTTAGGCCTACATGGCGGCAATATATTTAATATGGAGGGCAAGATCATTTTGATTGAGGCCGATATAAAAACTGAAATTAAAAAGGAAAATGGAGAAATCCTTTTCCATTTAATTTTGGTTATGGACTACCACTATGGTAATGGATTATGTCACTGGAGGCACTAATCTAAATGTTTTTTCTTTTTAAGTTGATTAGTCTAGAACTTAGAAGTCCTTCAGTATCTAGTCAATATTGATCCAGGCAAATACCTTGGCTTGCCCTCTTGATAGCTCTATAGTATAAGCCTAGATATCAAATATGGTCGCCATGTTACAAACACAGACGGGACCACAGTGGGTAAGAAGTACCAAGACCTCTCTACAGGCCTAGTCTAGATGATCTAGATCTAGATCATCTTATATAATTTATATAGATCTAGATCTAGATCTAGACTCCAGATAGATATTCTTAGTAAGCTTTAAATTCTATTTCTCTCAGAAAGATGACGAGCAGAATAAAATTAATTGTAGTTATCTTGAATTATTTATCTAGATGAGATCTAGACTTACGTCTAGATAATTCGCAATATCCTCTGGTAACATTTTACATGCTTACTTTTAAATTAGATTTATATTCACCTTATAATGTTATATTCTAATAGAGTTCAATAGACAGTACATTGTCAGTCGCCATCGGCGGCAGCCATGATTGTATTGATTTGATAAGCAGATCAGAGTTACTTCCCCACTTAGCCACAGCCGTCTAGATTCTAGAACACAAGGCTGACTAGGTGTGTGACGTCACTTTTTTTTTTAACGAAACGGGCGCATTAGCTGTTAACTAGCTTAATGTGATGCCTAACTGTTACGCTGCTAGGCGCTAGATTGAATTGGAGACAAACGTTCTACCACTTGAGCCAGTTCGCCCCCTCATTGGTAAGTGGTAACGAGTCGTTAGAAAAAAATACCCGAAAAATATCAGTCGTTTTAACATCTTATTTGAAAGGAATGTCACTCTGTCATGGAAAAATTATTAATAGCACAAAGAATGAGTTATTTCCCTTTCCACGCTGACTAAACTCTCACGGAGAACAGTACTGGTTTGTGTATGGGTGGGCAAAATCTTATTGAAACAGCAAACTTATGTGCATAGACATTTTTGTTAACGTTTTCCTCCTTTTTATATATTATGACTATATATGAGGGCAATATTGTAGTAAAAAGATCTGGTAAAAATCTGCCTGGCGTTATTACACATTATGCAGCAATCATAATGTGATCTGTCTTGCATATAGATGGTGCAATAAAATTAGTCTGGCGATTCACTTATTGGCACTGACTGAACATGCTTTCAATCTATATATTGATTTTAGACCTCGTATAAAAGAGCAGTATCGCTCGATCTATCCACCTTACACTTCTTGTACTTGTAGACAGTGCAGTGCAGTACGTTTTTTCTTAGAAAACTTAATATCAACAGCAGCCTTGGAGGCTACGTCCATATGCAGAGAAAAGGGTTTGTACAAAGTTTATCATTGTCAGAATAGAGAATCGATACTCCTTTTGTTTAAATTATTAGTGTATTTTTTTTTTTTTTGGTTTGATACTGAATTTGGAAAATACTATTTTGAAATCATTTTTTATCATTATGAATAATTATGGAGTGTTGCTATTACTACTATTACTATAATTGTTATTATCGATGCCGTTGTTATTGTTGCTGTTGTTTGTTGTTCTTGTTGTTGTTATTATTGATTTTTGCTATTATTATTATTATTATTATTATTATTATTATTATTATTATTATTATTATTATTATTATTATTATTATTATTATTATTATTTTTAAATTATCTGCACCATCACTAGCGACCAGAAGAATGCGGAGCACGATGAGTTTGCTAGCGGCGATGCGGGAGCCTCCCTGACGTTCCCAAGACAATGCTCTTCCTTGAGGAAAGGCGGTCACGTGATCATCAGAGACCGGCCGTGTAAGATTGTGGACATTCACTCCTCGAAAGTCGGCAAGCATGGCCACGCTAAGGTTGGTTGGTTGGTTGGTTGATTTCTTTAGTTAAAATGTTTGGTTTCAGCAGCTAGGCTTCATTGCATACAGATTTGGGTTTGAGTTTGTGGGGCGCGGTGGCCCTGGGGTAGAACATCGGCTTCCGACGCAAACGGTGCTAGGTTCGAGCCCTTGCGATTGCGCTCCCTACGGTTTCAGTTTAATGTGACCGTCTGAGACAGGAGTCATGGTATCCCCACCCTGTCTCGTATGTGGCAGGACATAAAATTGTCAGACCACAGTCTTGGGGCCCGTCCACGATATAGCCTATATTGTGCGGATGTTGGACATTAAACCAACTCAACAAAAAAGTTGGCGACCAACGCCATCACTCAATTAGTTATATTTTGGTCGAGTCTTAAGACTAACGTATGACAATATTAGTCTATGTGCTGCCATATAGAGACAGTGAGAAAAAACCAGGACTCATTCCTGTTTCTCAGGCGGTCAAATTGTACAGACATTATAGTGAAGAACCAACAAATAAAATAGGTCATGCTCGGGAAAATAGTCTTGAGTTAAAATTTATCTCTATTAGCAGAAGTGTTCTACCCCTTGTCTCTTTGCAGGGGAATGTTTATCTTGAGATGTTATAAATTCTATAATTTTCTTTCCTTTGATGGCTAAGGTGATGATTACAGGACTGGACATATTTACCGATAGGAAGTACCAAACAATGCTACCGTCTTCGCACAATATGAACGTGCCGATTGTCACTCGCACCGATTACCTGGTGGGTGATGATCTCTCTCTCTCTCTCTCTCTCTCTCTCTCTCTCTCTCTCTCTCTCTCTCTCTTTCTCAACCTAATTTTCCTTTTTCTCGCGTAATTGGAAGGGAAAAAAACACGAAAAAAATGTTATCAACAAGTTTCACAATATAATTATACGTATTTTTAATTCATAGATTGCATTATATATACAAATCTATAACAAAAGTTTGAATGTCCCTTTGTAACATGAGTCTCACTTAACAGTACATATGAACATTATGTAATACCCAGGCTGTTCAAGCAATAACGACTTACTGTTTAAACATTAAATTTCAATCAGCTGGTGGATGCAGGTACTTTCTTATCCCTGATGGACGAGAAAGGTCATCTCCGCTACGATATCCGTTGCCCTGACGGAGATCTAGGGGATGCTGTCCGCACAAAGCTTGCATCTAACGCTGACGAAGATATCATTGTAAGTCGATACGTTTTTTTTAGTGCACAGTAGGAGAAGAGAAGCTGTCTACTGTACTAGGTTCCCAAGGAGGATTCTATATTATTGAACCTCGGATATAACGAAGCCAACGGACTATTTCCAAAACTCCTTTATGTCCGAGGTTTCGTTACATACAATATCATAATCAACATACAGATGTGACTCTCTGGACTTCAATATAATTTTTAAAAGAAGAAAAAAATGAGATTCAATATTTTGTACTGTCACTGTGTTACTTCGGAACAAACCATTTTCACTACTTTTAAATAATCAATCAGGTCTGTTTTGCAATGTATTTCTTTATTTTTTTTTACATAATAGATATACGTTTCGAATAAGATAAAGCAGATGTCTAAGTATTAGCGCATTTTTAATCATTATTATAGCACACTGTTTCTCAATTTATGTCTGTATTTTGTGTAAGTCATCATTACTCTAAACACATTGTATTTTAGAAAGTTCATATAACACTGAAATGTGCATTGTAGAAGACAGGAAATGAATACCATGGGAAAACATAATAAAAGCATTATACAGTGAGGGAGAGAGAGAAAGAGAGAGAGAGAGAGAGAGAGAGAGAGAGAGAGAGAGAGAGAGAAATAAGAAAAGAGAACTGCAAATGTTTTATAATTTATTAAAAAACATAGCTTTTCCCTAACAATTACACATGACCTCATCTACCTTTAATACACTTTGAGCACTTTCATCCTCACACAAGCTTCTCCTTTAAAAAATTAAGTGCCATTTTCATAGTCATTTCTGTATTAATCTCTTCCGAACTAAGGTCACTGTTCTTGGTGCAATGGGAGAGGAAATGGTCTTGGAGCTCAAGACTGGAAGAGAGTAGATCACAGTAAGGTACAAAAAAACTTCAAGCCAATGCTGTCCATCTCTCTATCCCTCCAAAGCGGATTGGATCAGAAATCAACAGAAACTTTAAGTCGGCTTCAAGACAGAGCTATAGAAAAAAAACAAGACAAACTCTGGAAGTTATGTTAGAAACTTGGTCTTGCCTCTGAAATATCATGACTATATTCTATTAAAAAATATAGGCCTTTTGGTTAAGCCATAGAAAAAGAAATTGTTAAGTCTTCTATGAGAATATTTTTTTCTAGCTTAGATGTACTCCTCTAAGAGTAAGGTGTAATAATAAATGTAATTCAAGTGAACATAATAATGATATGAACTGAATTAAATAAATAAGTTAGAGCACCAGAAAAGAGTTCTTTGCAAAAAGTATGATATAAATTTACATATCAATTGATTGCTTAGTGTAGCAAAAAAAGAAAAGAAAAGAAAAGCTCAAATAAAAGCCTAATAAATCTTGAAAATTGCGTTTATTTCTTTGAGAATGTAATCCTTTTCAGTGAATTTTTGTGGTTGAAAATTATGTATGATCTATGAGTCTTTTTTCACAGAGATATCAATATGTTAACAGTGGCTGTCTCACATGATTAAGAGACTAGAAGTTATATAAAAGTTTATGCGTAAAAGAGAGAAAAACTAAACAAAAAACCCCATAGAAATCATCTGAGAAAGTACATATATATTCACTCAATAAGACTGATAAAAGTATTTATC
This sequence comes from Elysia chlorotica, assembly GCA_003991915.1. Taxonomy (NCBI): domain Eukaryota; kingdom Metazoa; phylum Mollusca; class Gastropoda; family Plakobranchidae; genus Elysia; species Elysia chlorotica. The sequence continues at coordinate 136,729 of RQTK01000413.1, forward strand.
CAAGAGTGACAACATAAAAAAAAATTAGCCAAACATCCAGACTTTATAAAGAGTCTAAAAAAAACAGAGAATTACTTTATTTATTTAAAACTGAACTTCAAAACAGGGATCCTATACATCAAGCTACTTGGGTTGATTTGAGTTGAGTTGCTTGCTTAACATTCAACTTCAGAACTGTATACTCCATACAGTGGACAGACCCAAGGATAGTGTATGACAATTTTACGCGCTTCAACACATTTCTTCATGGCCATAGGCAAAAGAGCGCAAGCTCAGAGACCACTGGACTAAACAACAACAACATCACAATGAGGGGATACCATGAATCCTGTCTCAGCCGATCCCATGCTACTTATGTCGACAAAGTACTTACTATCTACGTATTTAATAAGAGCCCATTGCATATCAATCCCATGACAAATCTCATGTTTTTCTTCTCATAGAACTCCAATGTCCCTGCCTAAAAAGTAGGTATATAAAAATATGTAATTTAGAAATTTCACATCTTTTGTGGCAAACTGTTAATGATAATATTTTCCATACCTTTTCTACTACATATTTCCCTGTATTGCACATTTTTATTATAACCTATACATTGTAGTATGTTAAAATTAACAAAAGGAGTAAACTTTCCAAACATCACAATCATTTCATCCCGCCTTTGACAGCTAGACTTGGTCACTGCTACACATGAGAGAGACTGCTCCAAGCTAAGTCTTTCCTTGACCTTGCATCTGCCACATTAGAGTCTCTGGTTGGGATCTCATCCTTCATGGCTCTCTCCCAGAGAGGGTACATGTTGTTCACCATTGACCAGTGGTTTGCCTTGAAAGGGAAGAGAGACGCACAGACAGTTTAAGAGAAGGCTATGCAGTGTTGATTTTTTGGTTGCTTTCTTTTTTTTTTCCAAGCAACGTGGATGTACGGTAAATATTCCTTTCGCAATAATTTGCATAACTTTGAGCAATATATAAGAATGAAAAATTAAGTTTTCGTCTTAGAAATAAAAAGATAATTCAACCTATTTGTCTTGATAAGAGGAAAACACCACACACACATAATCCTTAAAAAAAAGGGAAAATCGACATCACTTAAAACTTGATTTAGGAAGATGAAATAACTACATGGTAGTACATGTATTTTAATATCAAGCACAAGCCACTGGAAATTTTATCCTTATTCAAATTCGTAAAATGAGCACATAGTCCAGATCCTGTGAATCTAGTGAACTGGACAGTTATGAAGATAGATTTAGCCCTAGATCTAGAATTAAAGGGACGTTGCCATGGTAAAAAATGTCTATATATAGATGTAGTAAAATTGTTGTTATTTGAACAATATTGAAGATAATGTCCTGAAACTTGGCCTGTACATTTATAATACATGTAGTATGTAACTACCACCATAGTTTCAATTACAAACTACTTACAACAACATTTTTAGTATGAGTTGAGTTGCAAAACAAAAAAACAAAAAAAGAAATTGGTTTGTCCCCATCTCACCTGAAGTGTTGAGAATCTGGGACTTTTTTGTGCGTTCAAGCCACCATCCAAAGTCTCCTCAAGAGATACAAAGTCCTGCCAAGAAAGAAAAAAAAAAAAGAAATTTACAGTATTTGACTTGTCTGTTATCATATCTAGTTCATTTGGCTGGGTTTAGTCTCTTGGTTTCTAAATAGAAACCCTTAACAACTAGACTATATAAATGAATTTAGACTTGCAAAGATCTTTGCTTTGAGAAAGCCAAGTTGTCTTCTAAGGTAATACATGTCTCTTTGGTCTCAAGAGAGATCCTATACGTCAACTAGATCCTATAGAGATGTGGCTGAAATAGTATACCAACACAGGGCCATACAGGTGGCTTGACCCCTTCGTGACAGAAGTAATTTCAACCACCATTACGGGCCATATTCTGGTTGTCCATGACGGAAGCATTTTCGTACTGGTAAAATTAAAAGTGGTGCTGGTAAAACGCTTGTAACTTTCCTAAAATTGTCATATATAAAGAGACCTGTATGATACACTAATGGAAAGCTAATAAAATTTTCTTTCCAATGGTATATAATTCAAGAGGATTTGAAAAAGGGAAGGTGGAACAAACACAAAATTTACTTTCGAAAATTGAAGGGTGGTATGAATCCTATTTTTTCATTATCACTGAATTTAACTATGCCATCAGTTATTACGCAGTCAAAAACATGACATACATTGTTCGTATAAGCATCATATGGAATAGCAAAATAGGCGGGTTTGAGGACGTACAATGTACATGGGCTAAGCATCTTGTCACGAAAAATCGGGACGTACCGCATAAGTTGTATGTCACAAAGGAGTTAAGGGAGATTTGAAACCCTGGACCTCCTGCATCACGGGCCAACGCTTTAACCCCAGCATCACCAATGTCCCATCATGTTTTCTCAGAAATTACCTTCATCATTCTATCGCTGCGAAGGGCTGCATCTGTGTCATTTAGAAACATATCCTCTGGGGGTCTGTCGTGGAGTAGATTTCTGCTAGTCCGAAGCAGCGCTTCTCTCTTGGTTATTCTATAATTGATACGTATAATATTCAAAGTCAGACAATAGCTGTTAGAGCTGCATAGAAAATTGTTTTTAACATTTTAGGACTAGTCTTCATATTTGAAGAATTGCTGTTTAATTCCAAACCAACAAATTCTGGTTCATATTAAAATAAAAGATGGTACAGAATTGATTGTTTGATAAGTTAATTTATTAAATGAAGAGTTTTATGAATGCCCAGTTCACCACAAGTAGGCTAATTGTGCTGTCTTAATTGGTCTGATTTCAATATCAATGTTTACTGAATCAGGGAAACTTATTCCAGTAAAATTAAAACACGTAACAAAAATTTATGATCAAGTCTATTCCTGTTTTATTATCAATTCAAATTGACATTTATTATAGTTTAATCAGATATGATCCTACTTTATTATGAACAGTCATAACTGTTTTATAATTTTAAAAAATGTGCCATCCGATTTCATCATTGCTTATTTGTCATTTCTCGTGCCAAACCTGAATGAAAGTTACGATGTGCAATAAATTTAGTTTCATTAGTAAGTTCTTTACTTTCAAAAATATTGTTTGTTCAATTTAACTTGATTTTTGTCCTTTGACACTTACATCCCTTCATGGAAAGTGATTGAGAAATTTGATTTAGTCTTTGCATATCTACACTTCTATGTAGAGCTTTGGTCTCCCAATCAGGAGGTGTCAGGTTTAAAATTCCTGGATTGGTCAAATATTTATTTGTCCGGCTGAGACATGAGTCCAGGTCTCCCCGCAATGACTAAGGTGTGATAGCACATAAAATTGTCAGACATTGGTCTTGGGACTTGTCAAAAATACAGTCTAAATACTATATAGTGCAGACGTTGGACATTAAGCAACCAAATATACTGGAATCAACCCCATACTCACATTTCTTCATGGAGGGTGATCAGCTGCATGTCCTTGGAAGTCCATTTCTCCAGTTTATTGTGGTAGTTTTCTGTCTCGTCTTTGGGAAACATTTGCGGCATCGCGATCTTTGCTCAGGAATGTGCAAAATTATGCTAATTTTACAGCTAAGAAAAGAGAAGATATTTAAGATTATGACACTATGCCTAAGAAGAAAAAAAACATGAAGGTGAGCAGAATTTTTTTTTACCATTGTAACACCCATTTTTAAGATTTAAAAGTTAATCTTAAACATAAGATGCTATTAGACAAAATTTGTACATTTCTAGGGGAAATGCAAGACAGAACGATATGTGATGTTTTTTGTATCAAAAATATAGAGAGACAGTGAATGATAAAATTGTAGACCTTACATCTAGATATATATCAAATCCAAAAGCTCGGATTTAAGCACGGATCTAGATCTAGACATCAAGACTATAATAATATGAGATTAGATAAGAGGATAACTAAGTAACTATGAATATAGCCTACAAAAAACTTATGAACAGTAGCCTACCTTGTGCAATCAAAATCTAGATTAGATCTAGAATCTAGATACAAGTCCAAGCGACATTTCTAGATAGATGCATGATCTCCTTAACTTATGAAAAAAAACATAAATACTGTGTATTCCACATGATTAAACAAAGATAGATTGAGAATATTCAAATAGGTTACTTAATATCACTTAACCCTAGAACTCTATGAGATTTCATTTGATGGCGTAACCCTCAGAAGCTTTGCGTTGCTAAAGGAGGAGAGTAATTTCCCCTCGTGTACATTATTATCATTGTTATTGTTGATGTTGTTGTAGAGTTTGTTGTTGATGTTGTTGTTATTGGCGTTGTTGTTATTACTGTTTCTTCTTCTTCCTCTTCCATCCATTCTCTATAATTTATGTCTTTCACTCTGTCTCTGTTTGTCTGTCTGCCTGTCTGTCTCTCTGTTTCTCTCTCCCCATCTTTCTCCTTCTCTCTCTCTCTCTCTCTCTCTCTCTCTCTCTCTCTCTCTCTCTCTCTCTCTCTCTCTCTCTCTCTCTCTCTCTCTCTCTCTCTCTCGCTGTACCTGTCCTTAATTTTTCTTTAGGCATAGCCTACACATAGACATGACTGAATGGGAGATAACGAATGAAAAGGCAGAGGAAGGAGATAATAAATTAGGAAAAGAAAGAATTGGCGACGATGAGAAATGAATTGTTGTGAGAAGAGCCGAGGATTGAATTAATGATGGGAAAGGGAACGAATTGCATAGAACAAAGAATAATCTAGGCGAAGAGCTTTCTTGATGCTAGCTGTGTTTCGGTTTACAAGAGGTATGACGAACTGATCATTATACCATGCACCGTTTATAAACGGGGCAAAGTTCTATTAAAGTAAACAATTCGGGTCATTTTTTACGCTGCGTGGTTTTTGGTTTGTTTTTTTTTTTATTCAGTCTACAAGAATGTTCTCTGAAAATCGTTCTTGTTACCGTTATTAGAAGGTTTAGCCTAGTTTTTCGGTTGATTTCTTGCACGCGTGTTGTAACTGGCAGTATTACCGTACTGACGTGTTCTGATTCTTAGTGGGAGACTGTCTTTAAATCTATAATAGGCTTAGGACCGAATATAATCTAAATAACTGCTGGCCTTGTGTTTATGGCAGTGCTATGTAGAATGAACGTTTGTAAACGAGAAACCTAGCACGGTGTTATCATGTTTATGGACGATCTAAGAGAGGTGCCTTAGAAACATCCTCTGTCCAAATAACTCCCTCTGTAAAGGATACTGCTGAAAGTCTTGCGATTGTTAAAGTCAGCTTTTGTGATAGGTGAATTCTCAAATGAAAGGTAAGTGAAACTGTAAAGGACATTCGATGTCTTACTACCGGTACTGTTATCGATTAATCAAGTAATCTTTGATCGGAGAAAGCTCTCCATCACTCTCTATTTCTCTATATCTATCT
>RQTK01000413.1:150748-158248 GCA_003991915.1 Elysia chlorotica
GGCCCCTTTTTTTCTCCCCTGTTTTTTTTTTTTTTTTTTTTTTTTTTTTTTTTTTTTTCACTTTTTTCACTATTCCAACTGGTTGGATTGGTGTCAGTAAAAATATGACCAGAAAATCCCAGGTATCTACTTTTTGGGTGCCGACAACATAAAGAATCTTTCTTGGCACCTAGAAGACGTTCACCTGGGAGTGAACACATACAATTATACAGGAGCTTGCAACTTTGAGTGCTTTATTGAAACTCTCCAACCCAAATTTTCCGACCTTGCTGCTGTACAAGAGCTTGCAAATTTGAGTGCTTTATAGAAACCCTCCAACCCAAATTGTCCGCCCTTGCATCGACACAAAGCTTGGAATTTGAAATCTGTAATCTACACTATTCAAACCAAATAATTATTATTGTCCGCTCTGTATTTTTCCTGTCTTGCTTTGTTTGTTTAAACCCGATACCAAAGAGGTAAATTTCAAAAGAATATCAAAACAGATCACAGTTTCATGTTGTAAATCACTATTACCATCCAATCCAAATTATTTGCACTGGTACACAACACTAACTGCAATTTGAGTTCTATAGTAAACACCCTTCAATAAAAAGTGTCCGTTATGTATTGATTTTGTTTGTGTGTGTGTTTGTGTGTGTATGTGTGTGATTCCTGAGTCAAACAGATCAACGTTTTTTTTCTTCATTATTATTGTGTCTCTATGCTGCTTCAAATAAGCTTAATTTCAATCTCTTTGAATGTTTTTCTTTTTATAAGATTTTGAAAATGTTACTTCTATGTCAACTATAAAATGTGCAGCTTGAAAGCTATTTTCAAATCACACAATAACGAATTTATACGTTTTCCGTTTCTGCGGGCCATTTTGATCGCTGGTGATTATAGCTATTGTTTTAGTTGTTGGGGAAAATAAACCTGAATTTAAATAGGCATTGGTAGTAGATGTACTTTTGGCAGACTATTTTTAGGTACTGTAAAGCAAACGATTATGATTTTCACATCCCCTATGCGTCATGAGGAATCCATATAGAGGAAGGGATCATCCGATCATCGTATGAGATTAGAACAACGATTCCCCAGTCCAGAGGGTGGCGCGGTGACCCTGGGGTAGAACATCGGATGTTTGATTATAAACGCAGAGACGCCTTTAATTATATATCGACTGTTTAATTTATCATGTCCATCTTCTGCAAAACACACATTACGCCAAAGTTTTAATTACCGTTTGATTATAAACGCAGAGACGCCTTTAATTATATATCGACTGTTTAATTTATCATGTCCATCTTCTGCAAAACACACATTACGCCAAAGTTTTAATTACCGTTTGATTATAAACGCAGAGACGCCTTTAATTATATATCGACTGTTTAATTTATCATGTCCATCTTCTGCAAAACACACATTACGCCAAAGTTTTAATTACCGTTTGATTATAAACGCAGAGACGCCTTTAATTATATATCGACTGTTTAATTTATCATGCTCATCTTCTACAAAACAGTGAAACACACATTACGCCAAAGTTTTAATTATAAATTCAATTAACAGCGACTTGTTAATTGTTACTGTGAGACTATTCTTGGCGTAGCTGGGCTTAGCGATAAGCACCAAAGTGATATGAGACAGTGTGGTCTAAGGGTAGAGCGCACGCCTTCAAATAAGAAGGGTGAGGATTCGAGCCCTCTTTTGCCCACTGCGTTTTTTTTTTTTTGTTTTTTTTTGTTTTTTTTTTTTTTTTCACTATTCCAACTGGTTGGATTGGTGTCAGTAAAAATATGACCAGAAAATCCCAGGTATCTACTTTTTGGGTGCCGACAACATAAAGTCAACTATAAAATGTGCAGCTTGAAAGCTGTTTTCAAATCCCACAATAACGAATTAAGATGTTTGTCGTTTCTGCGGGCCATTTTGATCGCTGGTGATTATAGCTATTGTTTTAGTTGTTGGGGAAAATAAACCTGAATTTAAATAGGCATTGGTAGTAGATGTACTTTTGGCCGGCAATTTTTAGATACCTGAAAGCAATTGGTGATGAATTTCACACACCTTATACGTCATGATGAATCCATATTGGAGAAGGGGTCATCGTCTGAGATTGGAACTGCGGTTCCTCAGTACAAAGTACATGTAGTAACCGGTTGAGTGGAGTTGAATTCTTAACGACCGCCGTCGTCAGCAAGGCTATGTTGAGGACGGATCCCAGCATTAACATCTGACGATTTTAATATGCTGCCACCACACAGAGAAAGTGCGGGGGGAGAGGCCGATCATCGTATGAGATTGGAACAACGATTCCCCAGTCCAGAGGGGTCATCAGGACTTCTGTCTTAGTCGGTCACGTTATACTTATACCGACACTGACCCAACCAGTAGAGGTCGAGATCCCGAAAATAACCTTGTCCGATCGTGACTTCGAATCGAGTAGGCCTATCTCCTTATCGGGAGCCCAAAGTTCTACAACTTGCGTCAGCTCGTCCCCCAATAATAGACTGGCTTGTATCAAATTAGTTTTACATTGAGTCGAATCAGACCTCGGAAACCCCTTTCCTTAAAGGCGACATAATGTCATTCATTCTCGTTGTGTATTTCGCAAAGTCTGTATTGTATCCATATTGAGAGACGTTCATTATTTGCACTCTGTTGTATGACTATCTTCCCCTGTCGTAGCCAACCGCTTTATTAAGAGTGATGGCCCTTGAATACGAATTTATCAATGCAATTCTTCCCTTTATCCCATGACGGGTTGTCTATGTCAACTTCTGTAACCCGAGCGGGTTGACTTGAGTTGGTTACTTAACGCCCAAGGTCAGCACTATATACATGTAATCTCTATTTGATCAGGCCTCAAGGCTAACGTCTGACAATTTTATGTGCTGCCATACATGAGAGAGTGCCGGGAAACCAGGACTCCTGTCTCACCCGATCACATTATGGTGACACCGATCCAACATGGAGGGGAGGAAATCGGACAACTTTTTTCTTTGTAGGAGAGTAGGTTTCCCCTAGTTTAACTTTCCTAAGTGCCCTAGGAGGATACTTAAAGGTGCCCCAAAGGTTCTGAGTATGATTACGCCGTATAGGACCCTCCAGGGGAACCTAAGAGATGTTAAACCCGAAGAGAGGGAAAAAACTCTCTGCCTGGCTCTATAGAGTTAAGTTGAGTTGAGTTGGTTTAACGTCCAACATCAGCACTGTATAGGCTATATTGAGGAGGGGCCCCAAGACTGACGTCTGACAATTTTATGTGCTGCCACACACGAGACAGGACGGGGATACCATGACTCCTGTCTCAGCCGGTCACATTAAACTGATACAGACCCAACCAGTAGGGAGCGCAATCGCCAGGGCTCGAACCTAATTCTTTTGCGTCGGAAGCCGATGTTCTACCCCAGGGCCACCGCGCCCCCCTGGGTAACCGAGGAATCCTATAGACCAAAAGTTTCTACTAGACTCTGAGTTTAGACCATCAGTGTAAAGGCCAGTGAACGCTGTGTCTTATCTAAGTGTCCCGAATATCTTGATACTACCTCCAGCTCTCTTCTTACAAGAGATAAAGGTTGGCATATTGAGATATATAGAAAGGGGGAGGTAAGAAAAAGATAGGAGGGATATACAATAGGAGAAGGAGTGAGATAAAGGTGTAGGAATACAGAGAGCATTTACAAGAGAAAGAGAGAGAGAGAGAGAGAGAGAGAGAGAGAGAGAGAGAGAGAGAGAGAGAGAGAGAGAGAGAGAGAGAGAGAGAGAGAGAGAGAGAGAAAAAGAGACTGAGTGAGGGGGAGATACAGAGATGGAGGGAGAGAGAGGAAAGAAAGAAAATGAGAGACAGAGAGGAGGAAGAAAAAGATAGAGTGAGAGTGAGATTCAGAGAGCAATGAAAAAGAGGGATTAGAGAGAGAGAGAGAGAGGAAGATGTATTCAGAGAGAGAGTGACAAAGGGAGAGAAATAAAGAAAGAGAGAGAGAGAAAGAGAGAGAGAGAGAGAGAGAGAGAGAGAGAGAGAGAGAGAGAGAGAGAGAGAGAAAGAGAGAGAGAGAGAGAGAGAGAGAGAGAGAGAGAGAGAGAGAGGGGAGAGAGAGAGAGAGAGAGAGAGAGAGAGAGAGAGAAAGAGAGATAGCAGCAGATCTATACAGATAGAAGTACCATACCGAAACATGAATCTTTCCCTCGCCTCTCTTCCACCCCAACCCCTCCCTCTCCTACCGTGGACTGGATGTCTGCAGATAACAAATTCTCCTTGGACAAGCCAGAATCATTCAAGGAAAGTGGAAGCCTGTAGAATGACTAGAAGGATATGGAAACGATTAATTCCGGGTCACGAATAGTCTTCAGTCATCCTCTTACAGCACGGGGTTAGATCCAAGCTAGCTAGTGATGCGAGAATAGAATATTATTACATGTATCTATGTATTATCTAGATTTAGACCTAGTTGATTAGATCCGTATCCGGAACTCAAGGCTACTTAGAGAGAATCTTGGGCAGTTGGTCTTTCTGCTTGCGCCGCGCATTATTCTACACATAGGTCTAGTAGGCCCTACTTTTTCTACGTGTTGCTTAGACACACAAATTGATTTGGTTTTTACGCTTCGGAAACAGGTAAGTGGATTATTTAATTAATAGCATTAATTGTAAATATTTAGTGCATAAAGAGTCGTCATTACAACAACGTCTTGGGGGCCTTAACGATCATCGCATATTATTTTAAGACGAGTCGTAATATAAAATCACAACTTTGTACTTAGGACGCGTAGTACTACATGTTCTTGTTCTAAGTGTTGCGTAGATGCCATTTTCTTGACAAAATTTAATTACAAAGGCTCTTCCGTTAAGATATCGTCAAAATCCTCTGCCTGTGCTGATTTGTAAACTGCTGCAACGAAAGTCGCTTTGGACACTCTCCGAATCAAAACTTCTACTGCACTGTTCTCTGGATTGTTGTGCCATAAACGTTTAATGTCACTAAAGTCAAATTTTGTATTGTTTTGTAATTTTAGAGCTACATTTTACTTACTTTTATAATTTTGTGGGTACTTACAAACCGGTTGGAGTAGCTCGATTCACTCGACCAGTAATTATATAAAAGAAACAGTTCTTGTTCCATAATATTGAGAGAATAGCAGTTGAATAATTGTATAAATAAAAAGCTGGTACTGTCATAAAGGTGAGAGAAGTAGTTCAGTACAATGATTATATAAGAAAGATGCTGGTATTAGATCTAGAGTGAACTTGAGAACTTGAACAGGTTTATATTATATGATGAGACGATATTCTCGTAAAATTCCTTTGTTGAAATTGAAGAGGCAATTTATTTAAAAAAATGTGAAACCCTTTCTCTATTTAATATAGAGGGAATTTACCAATTGAACTTTGATCACTGATCTTCTTCTACTGTTAACTAGTCCTCAATATTAAAGAGTTTAATAATTCCATTAAGCCTAACTAAACTAATTTAGGCCTGTTTCAGATTAACTATTATCCCCTTTTCAAATGTGAGTCAACCATGGTCAATAATTCATATTTAGAAAAAGGGACAACATGCCGGGCATTAAGATTGGTGGTAGGAACATAAATAATCTGAGGTATGCTGACGACACTGTGCTACTTACAGAAAGCATCAAGGACCTGCAGTCATTAGCAAACGCTGTAAAAACAAATAGTGGCCAAGTTGGACTAGACATGAATCTACAGAAGACAAAAGTCATGGTTATGTCCAAAAAACAAGATAAAAGTGCCATCGTAAAAATAAACAACCAAACCCTGAGGAGGTGTCTTCATACAAATACCTTGGACAACGCATTAATTCAGATGCTAAAAATAAAGAAGAAATATATACTAGAATAGCCATTGCAAAAACAAGGTTTGGCCAACTGAGGCAAATATTAACATCACAACAAACCCAATTATCCACTAGACTTAGAGTACTGAAATGCTATGTGCACTCTGCTCTGTTATACGGGTCCGAGACATGGACTCTTTCTAAAGAAATCGAAAAGAAAATCAACTCCTTTGAGATGTGGACCTTTCGCCGTCTAGGAAAAATTAGCTGGACAGAAAAGAAAACCAACAAAGACGTGTGTACCACTCTGGGCATCCAGCCGTCTTTATTAAAGACAGTAAAAACAAGAAAACTGAAGTATTTTGGACATGTGAGGCGGCACCAGACAATACAGAAGGTAATACTGGAGGGAATGGTGGATGGCAAACGAGCAAGAGGCAGGCCAGCAAGAGCATGGATAGATGACATTAAAGAATGGACCTGTCTTTCAGCAAAAGAATGCAGCGAAAACGCAAGAGACAGGAGTGCATGGAGGACCATTTCAAGTCAACCTTACCCGAGATGACACCGGAAGAAGAAGAAAACACCAGAAAACGAGCAGCGAAACGTTTTCCACGGTAAAGAGCTTATACAGAGAGAAAGGAAAAAGAGAGATTAGAGAGAGAAAGAGAGAGAGAGAGAGAGAGAGAGAGAGAGAGAGAGAGAGAGAGAGAGAGAGAGGTAGCAGCAGATACAGATAGAAGTACCATACCGAAACATGAATCTTTCCCTCGCCTCTCTTCCACCCCAACATCTCCCTCTCCTATCGCCCAATACCGTGGACTGGATGTCTGCAGATAACAAATTCTCCTTAGGCAAACCAGAATCATTCAAAGAAAGTGGAAGCCTGTAGAATGTCTAGAAGGATATGGAAACAATTAATTCCGGGTCACGAATAGTCTTCAGCCATCCTCTTACAGCACGGGCTTAGATCTAAGGAGTTGCTACTTGCTAGTGATGCGAGAATAGAAAATTATTATTATCTATGTATTATCAAGATTTAGACCTAGTTGATTAGATCCGTATCCGGAACTCAAGGCTACTTAGAGAGAATCTTGGACAGTCGGCCTTTCTTCTTGCGCTGTGCATTATTCTACACATAGGTCTAGTACTTTTTCTGCGTGTTGCTTAGACACACAAATTGATTTGGTTTTTACGCTTCGGAAACAGGTGAGTGGATTATTTAATTAATAGCATTAATTTTAAATATTTAGTGCATACATTTGGGGCCGACGAAGAGTCGTCATTACAGCAACGTCTTGGGGGCCATAACGATCATCGCATATTATTTTAAGACGAGTCGTAATATTATCACAACTTTGTACATAGGACGCGTAGTACTACGTGTTCTTGTTCTGTGTGTTGCGTAGATACTATTTTCTTGACAACATTTAATTACAAAGGCTCTTCCGTTGAGATATCGTCAAAATCCTCTGCCTGTGCTGATTTGTAAACTGCTGCAACGAAAGTCGCTTTGGACACTCTCCGAATCAAAACTTCTACTGCACTTTTCTCTGGATTGTTGTGCCATAAACGTTTAATGTCACTAAAGATATAATATATCATACAACGACGCTAATTACGAACATTTTAATGCAGTACTACTACTACTACTACTACTACTACTACTACTACTACTACTACTACTACTACTACTACTACTACTACTACTACTACTACT
>RQTK01000413.1:160748-164948 GCA_003991915.1 Elysia chlorotica
AAGTCAGGTCGACCAGAGTGGTTAGCGGCCTTGATATCTTGAAGTTGACTTTAGCTTGAGGAGTTGAGTTCGGTTATCTCAGTCCTTGGAATTGGCCTTGGGTATTATTCTTTTGTGCCTTGCGGTGCTCAGTGGTCACTGGTTGATCACTGCTGTCTGGGTGCGTGGCCTTAAATCACCTGCTTCAGTGGTTGTCGCATCTTGGCCTCTGTTGAACTTGTATCACATGATAAAGATTCGGTTTGTTTTTCCGGATTCTTTGGTGGTAACTTTATGGGATGTGATTTACCATTTTTTTCTTTTATGTAGTTAATTCGATTATTAGTCTCTCTCTCTCTCTCTCTCTCTCTCTCTCTCTCTCTCTCTCTCTATTTATCTAAAAAGTCTAAGAATGTATTTTCTTGATAATAATAGCCGCTAGACCTCGGCGTATTTTGGTTTGATTGCGGAAATTTTGTCTTTATCGTTCAGTTTCTATGGTCGCTTTTTTCTGTTGATTTGGGGAATGTAGAATTCCATTAGTTGTCAGTCGTTACTGGGAGACTTGGGGGCGTGGTCTCGAGACAGTATGAGCCCTGTTGCCCCAGTTTCCTGAGTTTCCTGGGAACTCTTGGAAATTTCGGGGAAACGGAGAGTTCTAAGTTCTACCTTTCATCAGCGGACATTATTTTGCCGCTAAATTTTAGTACTAAAGTGAGGTCTGTCTGGACACTAGATCAGTATCATTGGAATACATATACCACTCATCACTGGGGAATAGCCTGTTCTGTGTGGGTGCCGCAACGTGATTTCCAGTTTCTGCTATTCGGATTATTATATCAATTTTATTGTCTTTTAGTTTTACACTGTATGCTGGAGCAGCGGTAGTGATTTGGATCATCTACAGTTTTATTTCCTTCTGGAGTTATTTTCAACTTCAAGTTTGTTTAACTTTTCGGAGAGTACTGTGTCACTTTGGGTTGATTGATTCTACCTTATCAATATTGGCACTATCTATATGCGTGCCTTCGATTATGATTACTAATTCACTATCCTAAACGTTACTATCGATTCCAACCTTTTCTATCCCAGGGTATTGATCATTTCTAATTGTTTGACTTGTGTTAACCTTTTTGGTGTATTGATTTTAATTATTGAACTTGTGCTTAAAGGTTAATTAAGGAGGGCATTTTTTTAAACTTAAATTTTTTTCACACTGAGTTCTATCCTTGTCAGTTGTCTTTTTACTTATAGTGTGTGATATACCGCTCTGTATAGGTAGGGAGCAGTGGCCATTGAACCCCATTGAGCTCAGAGTGTAGAGTCTCTAGGATTGCTTGGACACTTAGGCACGTAGGCAGCTACCATAAGCTTTAACTATCTAGTCTTTGACCTACAATAAACGTATCGTAGAGAGTAAGCGAAGTAAATAGCCATGTATCCCCGTAGTGGGGAGGTTAGACTTTACATGATCGTAAAAAATTTATATTTATTTAAAGCCCATTTTAAATCTGAGAGTCTGGTTAGATAGGTCTCATTTTCACCTTTACATCGATATCTCACTTGTATTACGACAAGACCGTAACACGGTGACGGTTTTGAACGTTTTTTTTGTTGCGCCAAATGTCACTGTAACCTCTAGACTAGTGCAGCCATCATCGACAACTTACCACTAAGCGGATCTCTCAAAGGTCCCCGCCGTGAACAAGTATTATATTGGGTTTTACTCCTGACAGATCGCGGATCCGCCGGATCTGGACATGTTGATAGATTTCTCGCTGTTGGTAAGCATGGGCAAAGGGGTCGAGAAAAGTCAAAAAGTCAACACAAAATTTACGATCTCCATGACGATTGCGGATGACGTAATCACGCCCTTTGTGCACGGGCCTTTTCTGGCCACTCATTGGCTCCGTAAGTCTAGGATAGCCCTATGATTGGACAGTCGTGGAGACCTCGCTCTGACGTATTGTCTTCGTTTTTCTTATGAGCGACGATCGTAAGGCATCTAATCTGTGCAACGGTGTTCGTTTAACGGAGCTAGCCAAAACAATTAGCTCTGCATAACTCCAGCTACTTAATATTGTGCATGGCTTTTTTTTGTACGTCCTCGTTAGAACAAGCATAATTATGTTGTAGCTGCTGTATACCTAAATAGAGGAATTGACAGGTCTAATGATGATCATGATAAGTTATACACCATGATATAATAATTATATTGGTTAGCCAACAGAAGGAGCGATCAGCGTGGAAGGACATGCATACAGATACGCTTTTTAACATGACGTTGTTGGCTCTGGACTTGTGAATAATTAAGTGCTTGGTGGACACGTTTCAGACAAACATAATTCCAAACTGAGCTCAGTCTTAGAGTATGTGCAAAACACGTGTATGAAGGTAAGTGGTATATTGACTCACACTTTGACAAAATTATAGTCCTCTCTATCATAATGTACATAAACATGTACATCACCCACACAAATTAAAGTGCGACAGTTGTAGTAAAAGGTGTAGTAGTAGTAGTAGTAGTAGTAGTAGTAGTAGTAGTAGTAGTAGTAGTAGTAGTAGTAGTAGTAGTAGTAGTAGTAGTAGTAGTAGTAGTAGTAGTAGTAGTAGTAGTAGTAGTAGTAGTAGTAGTAGTAGTAGTAGTAGTAGTGGTAGTTCTAGCACCCCTAGCAACAGTAGCAGCATTATTAAAAGCAGCAGTAGTAGACAAACGTAGTTTATGCCTATATAGGAGTTTTGATCTAAATGTAGTATAGTGTTTTTCTTCCCATCTGCGATAATCATTGTGTTCTTGCTTATTACGTGTAAATCCGGCGGTAAACTACCGGTTATTTGTTTTTAATTGACTTAGCCATTGTAGAGATTAATAATTACACTTTTTGATCTGCCTTGATGTTCTTTGTTTGTACTCCATTTGATTTTAACCACTGGCTTCTTTTTCATGAAAATAGTCAACCCAAGCTTAATATAACTGTACTATTTAGGGGCTATACGACAGTTCTAACAAAAAGGGCCCAAAACCGGGTGACCAATTTGAGAAATCAGTCCTGTTTGTATCTAGGTTGTTGTTGAGTTGGTTTTACGTCCAACATCAGCACTATATAGGCTATATTGTGGACGAACCCTAAGACTGACGTCAGACAATTTTATGTGCTTCCACACATGAGACAGAGTGGGGATACCATGAATCTTGTATCAGCCGATCACTTGTATCTAGGTATGTGAAGTGATATATTTCTTGCAAATATTTTTTCACTTCAGTGAGTTTGTAATCTTTATAATGCTATTTTACTATTTTCAAATCCTCAGTGAAACTAAAATTCAATGCAACGTGACTCTTAGGCCTTAAATATACAAATCCCGTCTGTTTATTGGCTTCAAAGAAAAGTTGGTTAAAGGATTCATAAACACAGATACTTGTAGGGCCTACTGCCTTCGCCAATGTGTTGCCTTTATAATGTTATGATTAATCTCTTATTACAAAATTATTACAAGGCATTTGCCTCATCTGACAGCCTCATGCAGTTTTTCAATCCGGTTGTATGGACAGTTGACTTCAAAAAGTTAAAGCATCTTGCCGTTAAAACACACTATTTTGTCAGCTCTCTACTTTATAGAACTGTAAATTTAAATACTGCGCGTTTGTTTGTTGGATGTTTTTTTTTCTGCGTGTTTTGCTTCAAGTTCAACCCAGCCTCTGTATATCTGAGGCCTAAACAGACCATCCGAAGGGGTGCTCAGATTTAGCCTCCGCTTGTTGTCTCCAATCCGTGCCCAGTATATCTAAGGCCTAAAACCCCCCACCATTCTTCTGAGTTTAATTTCCTTCCTTTCCAAAGGTTATAGAGACTCTAATCACATTCAAATTCACATTCAACGAAATGCGACTGTTAAACCCACAATTGTTGTGGCTCTTACTTCCTCCTTTCCCAAGATTATGGTGGGCTTGGGATCTTATCAAATTCAATGAAATTACGTAATGTGACTGTTATAACCACAACTGTTCTGAGTCTTACTTTCTCTTTTCCCAGGATTATGGTAGGCTTGAGCTCGGCTGTAGTGGTTTGTGTGGTGGTGGTTGTGGTTGCAGCAGTTACTGTGGTTGTGAGAGGTCAAGGCCAACAGAATGACTACTCTCAGGAGAAAGGTAATAATAATAATAATAATAATAATAATAATAATAATAATAATAATAATAATAATAATAATAATAATAAT
>RQTK01000413.1:176846-205772 GCA_003991915.1 Elysia chlorotica
TGCTGTCTGTCTGTCTGTCTGTCTGTCTGTCTGTCTGTCTGTATGTATGTCTGTCTGTCTGTCTGTCTGTCTGTCTGTCTATCTATCTCGTCGCCCGACGAGAGCAGCAGTTCGAAACTCTTTGAGTCGAGACAATTAATTAATATTTGTTACTATTATCTATCTATATGTCCTTTCATCTTTCCTATCTGTATATAATACTTTATAATATAAATCCATCTCTCCTCCCTCTGTTTCCTTATTCCTCTCCTTCATTCTCATTCGACCTCTCCTCCATCTTCCCTCTCTAACTCTCTTTACACTTTTATGCTTATGTCTCCATTCATCAGTGTGCATTGTCTATGTCTAATTTTCCCTCCTCTTTCTACAGGTTGACACCCGTTTAAATCTTTCACAAATGTACTGTGATTTTTTCCCTTCTAGGATTGGCAAGACATGAAGAAAGAGCAGGGCAAGGCCTACAAGTATGTCTACGATAGATCGGGCCTGGAGGCAGTGGATATTGCACACACAGACTACTTGTTAGGTAGGCATTCAGTGTTGTATCTTGTTGTATCTTGACAATATATCCTGTTCATTAGTCAATGTATCTTGTTGGGCAGAAAATGTATCGTGTTGGTCAGTAAGTGTCTTGTTGATCAGTCAACGTATCTTGTTGATAAGTCAATGTATCTTGTTGGGCAGAAAATGTATCTTGTTGGTCAGTAAGTGTATCTTGTTGATCAGTCAATGTATCTTGTTGATCAGCCAATGTATCTTGTTGATCAGTCAATGTATCTTGTTGATCAGTCAATGTATCTTGTTGATCAGTCAATGTATCTTGTTGATCAGTCAATGTATCTTGTTGATCAGTCAACGTATCTTGTTGATCAGTCTACGTATCTTGTTGATCAGTCAATGTATCTTGTTGATCAGTCAATGTATCTTGTTGATAAGTCAATGTATCTTGTTGATCAGTCAATGTATCTTGTTGATCAGTCAATGTATCTTGTTGATCAGTCAATGTATCTTGTTGATCAGTCAATGTATCTTGTTGATCAGTCAATGTATCTTGTCGATCAGTCAACGTTTATTATTGATCAGTCAACGTATCTTGTTGGGCAGAACATGTATCTTGTTGATCAGTCAGTGTATCTTGTTGATCAGTCACTGTATCTTGTTGATACGTCAATGTATCTTGTTGATTCGTCAATGTGCCTTGTTGATCAATAAATGTGTCTTGTTGATCAGTCAATGTATCTTGTTGATCAGTCAATGTTTCTTGTTGATTCGTCAATGTATCTTGTTGATTAGTCAATGTTTCTTGTTGATCAGTCAGTGTATCTTGTTGATCAGTCTATGTATCTTGTTGATCAGTCAATGTATCTTGTTGATTAGTCAATGTATCTTGTTGGGCAGAAAATGTATCTTGTTGATCAGTCTACGTATCTTGTTGATCAGTCAACGTATCTTGTTGAGCAGAACATGTATCTTGTTGATAAGTCAGTGTATCTTGTTGGGTAAACAATGTGTCATGTTGACCAGTCAACGTTTATTATTGATCAGTCAGTGAATCTTGTTGACCAGTCAATGTATCTTGTTGGGTAAACAATGTGTCATATTTTTTAGGTAAGCATTTAATCGTCTTTGGGCACACAATGTATCAGGCTTGTTGTGTAAGCATTCAATGTTTCTTGTTGGGGTATCAGATCTCTTGGGTAAACGATCTATGTATCTTGTATGTTTTAGTCAGTCAATGTATCATACTTTCTTAGGTAGATACTCAGTGTATCTTATCAGGAAGCTGAATATGTACCAAACTTGTTAGGTAAATCATCAGTGTATCTTGTATGTTAATCAGTCAATGCAGGCATCACACTCGCTAGGTAGGTATTCACTGTATGTTACATATTACTCAGCCAATATATCAGACTTATTAGGTTAACATTCAGTGTATCTTATTGGGCAACATAATATGTATCAGACATTCTAGGAAGACGAACTGTGTATGTTGGTCAGTCATAGCAGGCACCATACTTGCCAATAGATAATTATACAGTATATCAGACTTGTAATTTGGACGATTTGTGTACCTTGTAATTTATATATATATGCCTTGTTGATCAGTCAATGTATCTTGTTGATCAGTCTACGTATCTTGTTGAGCAGAACATGTATCTTGTTGATAAGTCAGTGTACCTTGTTGATCAGTCAGTGTATCTTGTTGACCAGTCAACGTTTATTATTGATCAGTCAGTGAATCTTGTTGACCAGTCAATGTATCTTGTTGGGTAAACAATGTGTCATATTTTTTAGGTAAGCATTTAATCGTCTTTGGGCACACAATGTATCAGGCTTGTTGTGTAAGCATTCAATGTTTCTTGTTGGGGTATCAGGCCTTTTGGGTAAACGATCTATGTATCTTGTATGTTTTAGTCAGTCAATGTATCATACTTTCTTAGGTAGATACTCAGTGTATCTTATCAGGAAGCTGAATATGTACCAAACTTGTTAGGTAAATCATCAGTGTATCTTGTATGTTAATCAGTCAATGCAGGCATCACACTCGCTAGGTAGGTATTCACTGTATGTTACATATTACTCAGCCAATATATCAGACTTATTAGGTTAACATTCAGTGTATCTTATTGGGCAACATAATATGTATCAGACATTCTAGGAAGACGAACTGTGTATGTTGGTCAGTCATAGCAGGCACCATACTTGCCAGTAGATAATTATACAGTATATCAGACTTGTAATTTGGACGATTTGTGTAATGTACGAGAGGGAGAGGAACAAAACCAAGGAACCCTCGCTAGCCGAGATGACTGCTAAAGCCATACAGATTCTCAAGAAGAACGAGAACGGCTTCTTCCTACTGGTGGAGGGTAAGGGAGAGGGCTGTCCAAATGTTGATATACGCACTATTATATCATGGTTTTTATGTCCAAAATTTTCTATACTCACTATAGATCATGGTGTTTCTGTCCAAATTTTGATATATGCACTATTATATCATGGTGTTTCTGTCCAATACTAGTTTCATGTATGTCCAAAACAAAAATTAATATATACTTATTATTTTAAAGGTTGTAAACACATAGTAAAGTCAAATTGTAATCATTCTTTGCTACACCATTTATGTACACGATCACTATTAAGATCTCGAAATGTGGTGAGTAGAGCAACAATATCCTTCTATCAGTCTAATATGTTTAAAAAATATAATTTTACAAGAGTTCTTCTTAACATACATTAGCCATCGGTATCATGACATGTTTGTATACATTTATCATGAAAGATTTCTGCTGGTATTATGTGATTACATGTAATGCTTTATTTACCTGGAGCATATTAATTTTTGTAGCCCCATTGTTTATAAATAATTATTCGATAACTGACTTAGACAATGTGGTATGGAATGTAATATTTCATTTATTCAAGGGATGCAGCTCTCAAATAACAAGGTTACAGAAACCAATACATGGTTACTTCCCTTACAACCTTTAGTAGCAGTAGTAGTCGTAATAATAATAATAAACTCTCTCTCTCTCCCTCTCTACAGTAGCTAATTCGACTTACTTAGCATTAACTTTGTTATTCCTTTTCCCCAGGTCTCTTTAACCAGGACCATATGATGTACGAGAGGGAGAGGAACAAAACCAAGGAACCCTCGCTGGCCGAGATGACTGCTAAAGCCATACAGATTCTCAAGAAGAACGAGAACGGCTTTTTCCTTCTAGTGGAGGGTAAGAGAGATGGCTGAGACTATACGATTGATAGCGTTTCTGTTTAAATTTTTCTATAGGCACTATATATCATGGTGTTTTGTCCAAATTTGCTATACGCACTATATTATCATGGTGTTTCTGTCCAAATTTTGCTAATCGCACTTTATATCATGGTGTTTCTGTCCAAATTTTCCTATACGCACTTTGAATCATGATGTTTTTGTCCAAATTTTGCTAAACGCACTATAAACGTTGTATATCTCAATTATTTTTATTCAAAACAGTAAATTATTTATAATGGACAAAAACCTTGTTATAACTATTATAAGGTGCGTATGAAAAAAAATTGACAGAAACGCGTATACCTAAATTTACCTGGAGCATATTGATTAAAAAAATTATGGTGTGGACTGTAAAAAATACAAACTAATGCATACTTACTTACTTCCCTTAGATCGCAGATTGAATTTAATAGGCCTACGTGTACCTTCAAAATCATAATAATAAATAATAATATACTGCATTAATATAGCGCACTTCCATGAACTATCATGCTCAATACGACCATCATTCTCCATTTTTTATATTGTTTGAACAGAGACTCCATGTCATGTGTACATAAAATTGTCGTTAGTGCTGCGGTTCGTCCATAATAATTATAGCCTACAAAACGCTGAAATTGGAGGTTATCAACTAACTCAACTCAACTCAACTCTTCATTATTTTCCGCGATTAGTGCAATGTTATCGGCATATTTCAAGGTGTTTATCTTATGTCCTCTGACTTTAATTCCTGGATACCCGCCAAGTTTCGCATACTAAAACAAGTACATGTGTAGTGTCGTTGGGCTACATCTTAACGTTTAATCTGCCAATCCAAGATGTCAGTCTGTCATCGGCAGACTGAACTGTGGTATATTTGCCATCGCGGGGTAGAACATCGGCTTTCCACGCAGGAGGCCCGTGGCTCGAGTCCCGATCTGGCTCTTCGTCCCCTACTGTATGGGTCGGTGTCAGTTTAATGCGACCCGCTGAGACAGAATCGTGGTATTCCTGCACTGTCTATGTGTGGCAGCACGTAAACATGTCAGACATTGGTCTTGGGATCCGTCCAAATAAATCCTATATAGTGCTGGCGTTGACGCTAAGCAACAACTCTCTTACCATATCTTCAATCTTTTCACGTGATTCTTGCCGATGTGTCACTGTCATTGTTGGGGGGCGTGGTGGTCCTGGGGTAGAACATCGGCTTCCGACGCAAAAGGTCCGGATTCGAGTCCTGGCTCTTGCGCTCCCTACTGGTTGAGTCGGTGTTAGTTTATTTGTGAACCGCTGTGACAGAATCTTTGTATTCCTGTACTGTCTATGTGTGACAGTACGCAAACGTGGGACCATTCACAATATAGCTTATAATATAGTGCTGACGTTGAATGCTAAGCAACAACTCTCTCTTTATATCTTCTATCTTTTCGCATGATTCTCGGTGATGTGTCACTGTCAGTGTTGTCCCGTCCACATAATAGCTTATAATATAGTGCTGCCGTCGGACGCTAAGCAACAACTCTCTTACAATTATCTTCCATCTTTTCGCATGATTCTCGGCGTCTCGCCGTATAAGACCCCCCAGGGGAACCTAGGAGACGTTAAACCCAGAGAGAAAGAGAGAAGTCTCTTCCTCCCTCACAACTCTCTTTTTATATCTTCATTTAAACATCTTTTCGCGTGATTAGCAACAACTCTATTTTTATATCTTCATTTAAACATCTTTTCGCGTGATTAGCAACAACTCTCTTTTTATATCTTCATTTAAACATCTTTTCGCGTGATTAGCAACAACTCTCTTTTTATATCTTCATTTAAACATCTTTTCGTATGATTCTCGGTTATGTATCACTGTCATTGTTCCTCTTGCCTTCCTCAGGTGGGCGCATTGACCACGGCCATCACAGCGCTCAGGCCAGTCTGGCCCTCCATGACGTGGTGGCGTTCGCTGACGCTGTGGAGAAAGCCAGTCAACTGACCAGCCCGTCGGACACCCTGATAGTGGTCACTGCTGACCACTCCCACGCTTTCGCCGTTGCAGGATACCCGTCCAGAGGCAATGACATCTTAGGTGGGTGTGGCGTTTGTGCCTATGTGTTCTATGTCTCTGTGCATCTGTGCATCTGTATAGATGGATCTGTGACTATCTGTATATCAGAGACTGTCTGTTCCTGGGTCAGTCTACTGACTCTGTCTCTGGGTCTGTCTGTCTCTCTTTCCCTGTCTCTGTCTAGGTCTGTCTATCTCTCTCTCCCTGTCTCTCTCACTCTACTTATGATAAGCGTTCATGGGCAACAACATCCTTGGTTGTTGAGGATTGGAACACTGTTTGCCTCTCTGTTTCTCTCTCTGTCTCTCTCAGAGGTAACGACATCTTGAGTTGATTAGACATTGGCCTCAATCTCTCTGTACTGTCTCACTTTGTATCTGCATGTCTTTCCCACTCTCGCTCTCTCTCTCTCTCCCTCTCTCTCTCTCTCTCTCTCTCTCTCTCTCTCTCTCTCTTTTCTTCTCTTCTACCACTGCAAGTCCCAGTCTCTATGTCTCTATGGTCTACCTGTGTTTTTCTCTCTGTCTATCTATTTTAGGAAATAAAAAAGGGGGTGCGGGGCTAGTTTAAGTATGTCTGCCTATTTTGTAACTTAGCGAAAGGAACGAGAAAAACCATAGTGGAACCGTAAAAATTATGAGATAACTACTAACAGAATAACACGATGCCTCGCTCTATAAGAATCAACATGATGGGAGAAAAGATAATTCTCTTTGGAGACAACCCGCCCGACACGAAACATGACTGTAGGCGATACCGCTTGTACCTAGAGGCCTTGGAATTCACACGGAGATAACAGACATAATATATAACCACGCCCTTTAGGCATCGTTTATTTAGCTCCCAAAGTATGTGATAGAGCTTTGGTTGGATACAGTGCAGATTACCTACCTACATAGATTCTATTTATAGAAATCTGTGCCTACCTAACGTCTTTGCCTTCAGTTCCGGCCTCATTACAGCCCTTGTGATTACCGGGCCCATAAGAGAGGTGATATCTATCTATCTATCTATCTATCTATCTATCTATCTATCTATCTATCTATCAATCTATCTATCTATCTATCTATCTATCTATCTATCTATCTATCTATCTATCTATCTATCTATCTATCTATCTATCTATCTATCTATCTATCTATCTATCTACCTATCTACCTATCTATCTACCTATCTATCTATCTATCTACAGGCCTCAGCATGGTGGACGACAAGCTGACTCTAGCCGGGGACAACCTGCCCTACACTACGCTGGTCTATGGAAACGGTCCTGGCTTTACTGCGACCAGAGAGAACATCACACTGGTCGACACGAGTAGGTCGGGGAGGGAGGAGGCGGGGAGGAAGAATACAGGGAGGGGGGATGGAGATAAGGGGAGAGAAAAGGGGGGTTTAGGGGGCCTAGGTGGGAGGAGGAGGGAAGGTGATAAATAAAGGGAGGTAAAGGAGGGGGGTAGAAAGAGACAGAGAGAAGGGAATGAAGGGAGAGAGGGAGAAGGGGAGGGAGAAGTAGAAAAAGGAGAGGAGGAAACGAGGGAAGGGTGGAGGAGGAGAGTGAAGAGGAACCTAAGGGAAGATCACTGATTAGAAAAATTAATATGCTAATCGATTTATCCAACATTCCGTCTACGTGTCAGAGATTGTAATCCGTCATTTCATACCAATTATTTATAAGTCTGCAGATGAGAAAATAAAGGCTCTTTGTATCTATCTGATCTTAAAGAACTAGCAGAGAAAAAAGAGAACCGAGGTCTCAACAAAATATCATATAATAATGGCGAGATACCCAGTACTTAGGCGATCACATTGTACTGACGCCGAGACAACCAGTATGGAGGAACAAAGACGCAAGCAAGATTCAAATTCTGAACCTCCTTCAACGAAAGCCAACGTTCTAACAACAGCACCACCATGCCCCCTACCCCGATTCTCTTAATAGCAAACAACAATACATGCAATTTTATACGATATAATAAAAAGTGTATATTTTCACACACTCCCAAATGCATTGTATTCAATGTTGTTCCCCTTACCTCCAGCCGATCCGATGTACAAGTCACAGTCTGCCGTTCCACTGTCTTATGAGACACATGGTGGAGAGGACGTGGCTATATATGCAAAGGGTAAGCTTGGCAGAATGGCATAGTAAGGTTATCATAGATAACCTGGGCAGAATGTCATAGTAGGGTTATCATAGATAGTAATGTTATCATAAACTAGCTTGGTAGGATGTCATAGTAGGGGTATCATGAGAAAAAGCTTGGCAGAATATCATAGTAACGTCATCATAGATAAGTTTGATAAAATGTCATAGTAAGGTTAGATAAGTTTGGCAGAATGTCATAGTAAGGTTAGACAAGCTTGGCAGAATGTCATAGTAAGGTTATCATAGATAAGCTTGGCAGAATGTCATAGTAAGGTTAACGTAGATAAGCTTGGCAGAATGTCATAGTAAGGTTATCATAGACAAGCTTGGCAGAACGTCATAGTAAGGTTATCATAGGTAAGATTTGTATAATCTCATAGTAAGGTTATCATTGATACACTTGGTAGAATGTCAAAGTAAGGTTGGATGAGCTTGATAGAATGACATTATAAGGTGGTCGTAGATAAGCTGGATAGAATGTCATAACAAGGTTGTCGTAGATAAGCTTGATAGAATTTCATAGTAACGTTATCATAAATGAGCTTGGCAGAATGTCATAGTAGAGTTATCATAGATAAACTTGGCAGAATGTCATAGTTAGGTTATCATAGATAAGCTTGAATGAATGCCATACAAATGACACAATATGTTTTGGTCTGTCTGTGAGACTTTGATACAAAATTTCAATGTGGGATTAATATAATAATATTTTCACTGTATTCTCTATTCTGTATTCTGTATCTTCACCTGTAGGCCCACAGTCTTTCCTGTACAGTGGTGTCCATGAACAGAACTACATCCCTATGGTCATGGCCTACGCATCTTGTGTTGGACCTTACGGAGAAAGTGCTCAGAGAAAGTGTGCCAGGGATGAGACAGTTACGGCACCGCAAAACATTCAGCAGACTGTTTGTGTGAGTGGAAACAAGGCTTTCTTGTAGTGGGTAGAAGTAGTAGTAGTAGTGGTAGTAGTAGTAGTAGTAGTAGTAGTAGTAGTAGTAGTAGTAGTAGTAGTAGTAGTAGTAGTAGTAGTAGTAGTAGTAGTAGTAGTAGAGTAGCAGAGCAGCAGCACGCAGCAGGCAGCACACATCTCTCTCTCTCTCCCCCCCCTCTCTCTCTCTCTCTCTCTCTCTCTCTCTCTCTCTCTCAATCTGCTTATGTGTATATGAGTGTGAGTCTTTATCCCTCATTGACCCTGCTTCTCTCTCTTTGTATGCCATTATTTTTTTCTGTCTCTCTGTCTCTCTCTCTCTCTCTCTCTCTCTCTCTCTCTCTCTCTCTCTCTCTTATATTCAGATACAATATTGTAATCACAGCAAGTACATGCAGATTTAACTGTATGGTTAAAAAAGTTTTTTTCCTTTTTTTTTGGCAGGACTCAGCTGCGGTGACTCTGGCCAACCTGACTGTGTTTCTATTGTGCCTGTTTGTCAGTTCGGCTACCAGATAACACCTTGCCCACCCTGTTAGATCTGATCATGTCTTGCATTTTCTTTTCTCTGTACATGTATTAATGGGTTTGGAATGAAGCATTTAATAGGGAATTTGATTTCACCAAAAGTTATTTCACTTTCTTGGAAGACATGAGTCAGATATATGAATAAAAAAAAAACTGAAACGTTTTATTTTCATTTTGTGAATGTAGAAGATCTATTCCTTATTTTAGCACTTCATTTTCTCTTTGAAACACTAGGATAAGTAGCATGGTTTAAACTTTAAGCATTGTTTTATCAGGACTCTTCTGACTGTATTTCTTAGTGAAATTACTAAGACCTAAAGTAAAGCTTATGACTTCCAAATTAGTTAAATAACTCTTGGTAAAGTCATCATTATATACAAAGGCATCCACTGTAAATACATTATAAATATAAATAAATATATATTATAAATATTATATATGTATATATATATATATATATTACTCAAACAATAAACTTATATATATATATATATATATATATATATCAGTCGGTCCCAGGCTGGGCACAATATTGTCACATGACCGTTAAACCAAACCTGTGATTGGCATAAAACTGCCTCATTTGCATGGGACTGAGAGTTAAACCTGCGCGGAGCTAAAAATTAATCTGCAGTGGATGCGCCATCTAAATGACGGAACATTGGTGTATGAACTATCTATGCAGGAAGTATTATATTCAGAGCGACTTAATTCTTGTATCATGTAAATCTGTTTAATTTGTTTATCCATGTATATGCCTACAATTGTTATTGTTTGATTATTCAGAGAAAGAATGTGATCTGATTTTTAGCTTCATCTGGATCTCATTTGTTCAAGCGATGTCCCAATGTATTATGTCGACTGTTATAGCTCCTTCTTGTTTTAAATTAAGATAGATCAAAGTGGCTCTGAGTATATGATCATAATTATGAGTTCCTGATTTTTATTGATTCATTTTAGTTTTATAAACTTATTGTACAATAATCAAATATCTGGTTGTGTTATGAAGTAATTTTTATTATCATAAAAGAAACTAAGGAGAAAAAAAAAAAGAGAAATTGAAATTTTAATATTGTCCTATGACCTCACTCATCTGTTGAGGAATAAAAAGATAAATACTAAAATAGGTATATTGTTACAGGTATCGTACATCTGTATAACATTCTCCCAACTTGTTTGATACCACAAAGTTAGAGGTTATTTTGCCAAATCTTTTAGGAGTTTAAAGGAGTGTAGTATTTTGTTCTTTTTTCTTCTGCTTTATAATGGTTCTTTATCATATGAGCTTGCAAGTTACACTGGGTTGTTTTAAAGTAAGTACCATAGCTGATCCTTTTTAAGGTTCATGACATTTATCAGTGCTTGAAATTATCAAAGTACATATAGTTTCTATTTCTTGTTGGTATATTTCTTCAACCATTGTGCAGTTATGTTTAATTTAAACCCAATGTATTGTCCCACAGAAATATAATTATGTTTAATTAACAAAAATAGAAAACCTGAATTTGAATCGGATATCTAAAAGAATGAGAAACAAAATTTGAGGGTCTGTTTTATGTATATGTCTACAAACATTCATTCCATTTGTAATTATTTATTTTGTTATGTTAAATGCTTCCACAGATAAAACTACTAAGTCAATTCTGAATTTACTTGCTCTGAAGGAGAGGGGTTAGAGAAAAGAGCGGGAGAGAAAGAAGGAAAGAGGGAGAGAAAGAGAGAGGGAGAGAGAGAGAGAGAGAGAGAGAGAGAGAGAGAGAGAGAGAGAGAGAGAGAGAGAGAGAGAGAGAGAGAGAGAGAGAGAAGAGAGGAGAGAGAGAGAGAGAGAGAGAGAGAGAGAGAGAGAGAGAGAGAGAGAGAGAGAGAAAGTTTTAAACCTCCAACATCAGCAGCGAGGCTATATTACTGACAGACAGACAGACAGACAGACAGGCACACAGACAAAAAAGGAATCAGCTAAAAAGCTAAAAACTGCTGGGTGGAGCAATCTGTTAAAATAAACGTCCATACGTTTGTCTGTCTGGTTGTTTGCAGAACTGCAGGATGTCCTAATGCTGGTAATAATAATCTTAATTGTTATTTTATGTGCTTTGTTGTGATCAAGATTAGTACCATCCATCTTTCAAATACCATTGCGCCAATTTTTTAATAATCTATGAAGTTAACATGTTCAACTTTCAATAGTTCTTACGTGTAATAAGGTAGAGAGATCAATGTTGAAGCAAGTTGCACTACATGAATTTTCAAGATTTTTTCTATTATGATGAAAAATGAAAGAGTTGCAGTAGCATTGAGTTTCACATCCGATGCCTTTGCATTCTTATTATTTATATTTTGAAATTTAACTTTTAAGCAAAACATTTTTGAATATGAATACAATTAATTATAATTATTATATAAAACTTGCCCCTGTTGAGGGCACTATGTCCAATTTCGAGTCATTCGGTTCTAAATTCATGGACTAGCATCTTAAAACCATTTTGTCTTAATTTTTTTTCTGCTCTACCAATAGCCTTATAAGAAGCTATGGCTAAGAGGATGCAAAACCAAACAAATATTTCTTTGGGCTTAGAAAACTACTGTAATAGGTTATTTTGTTTCACTCCTGTAATGGGTTGATTAATTTGCTTTAGTGTTTGAGAATTCAAAATTAATAAAATAATGTCAATGTTATTTTTTTTATTCTTTCCACACAGAAATCCAAGTTTCTATTTTATGATAATTTCATCAACTTATAGTTGCATGAAATCTATTGACGCTGTTAAGATCAATGAAAATCCCTAAATATCCAGCATTTTTAAAATCATGTTAATGTCAAGTTTTAAAGGCATTTGCCATTCTCGTCTCTCATGCTCCTCATGTGTGTTGTTGTTCAATATTTATTTTTGGTTGAACACCCAGACGTATTGTCAATTGCAGCCATCTAAATGATTTATGTTGAAACAAATAAAGATGTGCCACCTAAATATACTAGTTCAGTGTAAGGTTTTTATTTGCTGTCCGGGGTTTGGTTTGTTGATTTCTTGTGACCTGTCAACGACTAGATCTAGTACGGATGCCAAGACTCATGTGTGACAATTTTACTTGCAACCACAAAGGCAAAGAGCAGGGTTGGTTGGTTGGTTGGTTGGTCCAACCAGTAGGAGATGAAATAGGACAAATAAGTTTTTGATCCATCGTGGGATTCAAACCAGGGATCTCCTCATGAGGGTATCAATGCTCTATCGTTCGCCCCAATTTTTGTCCTTCTGCTCAATCAAAACCACAACTTCGTGAAATTCATGTATAAAACTTTACGAAAAACTGGTGTAAGACATGGGACAAGATTTAAGTTACAAATATTTTAATAAAATCAATAAATACATTTTAAAAGTTGTCACAGGTAAGAAAAACAAAACAAAAAAAAAGAACAACAAAAAATCAAAACAACTGGTTCACAAGAAAGAAAAAATTTAAAAAAAATTAAAAAAAGGGAGGAGAAAAATCACAATATAACAAGTTTAGTGAGAAATAGTCAATAGGTGATACATCACACAAAATACACTGGTAAGTCAAAATATCGAGAAAATGTACAAGTGAAGAGTCAAGATATCAACACAAACTTAATACCAGTAGTAAAAAAAAAGGACAGCAACAAAACAAGGTGAAATCATTCCTCATTTAAAAAATAATTGAATGCTAAACCAGCCTTGAAAAAAAAAAAATCAAGATAACAGAATATATTCTGTTTTAGCTGAAACTGTGAAGAATACAAGTATAGAAAAAAGGCAATTTGGGAGGATATGGAACCCCCCCTCCCCTCCCCTTAGACAAAATAGAAAAATCAGAATTGTTAAAATTATAAGAAGTCAATTTTAAAATAGGACTCCCGCCCCCAACCACAATCTCAAATTTTCTCCAAAACAATATGCCCTGCCCCCCCGCCCCTCCTTTAGAACCCTGTTCATCATGTTTCCAGTCCAAAATTTAAGTATGTGGGACGTAGTTGACTACCCCTTCCCTTTTGGCAAAACTTTTTTTTTATCTCTAAGTAAAAAAAGACAGAAGAGATGTATGATAGTCATAAAAAATTCACATTAGGTATAAGAATAATCATGATCTTTGATTTCATGTGTTTCTTTTCTAATCTATATAATTTAATAATAAATAAATTTATAATAGGTGGGAAAGACATTGTGCAACGTTGGTAAAAAAAAAATAACTCACATTAATATGCGATAGTAGCTCGGTGACCGCAGTAAATACCTAAAGGTAAGAGCAAAATAAACCTAATAGAGTCTTAATGAGACAACCTAACCAACCGGGTTGTAATGAGTAAATCTGAAATTTTTATAGCTATTTTTGCCCTTGTTAGAAGTAGGCTTTTAGTAAAAATAACCCAACAATGACTTCAATTTGTGGGATTAGAATCCTCGAATTTTAGATGCAGCAGCACCGAATAGCCTTGCCACTCAATGACAGTATGTTTAAACCTCTAGACCACTACGCTTCCTAAAATCAGGGTTTTAATGAGAAAGTTTTTTAAACAGCGTTAAAAAGAGAACATTGAAGCCAACTCAGCTAGTTACGAGTATGAAAAGATAAAGAGACATGATTATAAATTGTGCAAAATCTACCACGTTTTGATCAGTATTTTTTTCGTGTGTGTGCATACCGTAAATATCAATGGTGCAAGATCTACCACATGTATTACAGAGAAATTTGTGGAAAAAAACAACAGGAACATGTGAATAAAGGGGTGAAAATCTGCGATGTGGAGCAAAAAGGAAAAACATCCTCATGTCACAGGAAAGAAAAAAATGATTAATAACATTAAGCCAGTCAGACATGAAGGAATGAAGACTGTATAAAACTATTATGCTACAGTTTGATTGCCTGCCTTTAGTATTTTGCATTTCTCTACTTTATAACTGTACAGTAGGGCTACCCCCACACCCCCGCCCCCTCCAACTCACTCATTATTTTTTAAAATGACAAAAATTATAAAATTCGTGTTGTGCGTTACAAGTGAGGACATTTACAGAATAAAGATAGGGTAAAAAATAACAACAGCAGAAAGGAACAACATATCAAAGTTAGATATTATTGAAGTTATTAGGAACTTTCTTTCAACCTGGCTGAAAGAATGCATAAGATCAAATGGAAGAAAAAAAACGGTGTGATAAAAATTAGATCTTCAATGAAAATTTTAAGAAAATATATTGTAGCCAAATTACAATCGGGAATAACAATAAAAAATACTTCACAAAAGATAGATATAGATAGAGAAAGAAAGAGAGACAGACAGAGATATAGAGAGATAGATAGATAGATAGATAGATAGAGAGATAGAGAGAAAACGAGAGATAGAGAGAGAGAGAGAGAGAGAGAGAGAGAGAGAGAGAGAGAGAGAGAGAGAGAGAGAGAGGTGGCCAATAGAGTCCACAATTTCTGATCGGAGAGAAGAAAAAAAATCATCACAGTCTGAAAGAGGGTTTTCTCCCCTTTTATCACAAAAACACTGCCAGTGTCATAATGTAAGGAAAAAACCTTGCGTCTGAAGATCAGTTCTCAATAACATATACATGTAATATAATATAATATAATATAAATATATATAAATCATTGTGTGCAACACAAAACCTTGGGAGAAAAAAAGGTACCCAAGCGTGGATATACAACAATGAAACAACTTTGGTTTAAAAGAAATAAATCATAACAACAATAATAATCATAACAATAAATTTTTTTTAAGTGTAATAATAATAATAATAATAATAATAATAATAATGATGATGATGATGATAATAATAACAATAATAATAGTAGTAGTAATAATAATAATGATAATGTGATTCATCAGTTGCCAAAATAGAAAAATTTTGCACCTGAATAATTCCCATCTAATTTTTATAGTAATTCTTTTTAACATTGTTTTTTTTCTTCGAACAAAACATGACTTCATGCATCCTTAAATTTTTATTCAATTAAACACCTTTTAACTTAAATTCGCTTCAACTAATACTAGCTAAAACACTATATACTTGTTTCTGTGCATCATAAAACAATTTCAATCTTTAAATCCCTGTATGATATGCATTAATTTTTTATTTACAGATGGTTCAGTGTTTCTTAACATGATGTTATATGACATGGCGCCAGCAACTAGGCTATCTAGTGGACAAATCCCACTACCAACTTCTGACAATTTTTCGTCCTGACACATGTAGAAAAAATTAGGACCTCTTGACTGCTCAGTGCTGTCGTCAGCCAGTTACATTATACTAAGATTAACATGACCATTTGTAAAGAAAAAACAAAAAAACTCTCACTTTCTCTTTCTCACAACCTCCCTCCCTCTTTCTGTGTTTCTCCTACCCCCCCCCCCCCCACCCCCCCCCAGGGGACATTAAAAATTTTTTACTCAAATATCTCAAACAAAAATTTGATCATCGTGGCTACCACAGATCTCTATGAAGAAACAAAACTAAGCAACGAGTTGATTCAATTTGGAAAAACAACCAACAACAACAATATATAAAAGGGGTGCAATGATTTCTGGTCATGGGAAATTTGTTCATAAAAATAATAATAATTGAGATTCCTATAGGTATAAAATTTATATTGTCACCGTAGTTGTGAAATTATCTTTCCCATTTTAAAAGTAAAAAGATTGTAAGTATTTTTAAAAAAATGAGATAAACCATTGTACAAAATGTGAAAGCTATATATATATGTATGTCTGTACAGAGACCTGCATCAACTTGATCAAGCCATCAATAACATGAAAATACAACAATAGAAGGTAAAAGTGAACAATACACCTATTGTGGCTCCCATCTTTGCAATCTATGCAGCATTTGGCAGCATGTAAAAAACCATCACGCTGCACAGAACATTGAATGTGTCTTGAAAGAACGAATATTAAGTTTCATCTCACGCGGCCGTTTCTTTGAACCTAAAACATTGGCAACAGTATACTGACTGACTTTCCGAACAATATAGTCACAGAGGTTTAGACAATCTAATACTATAAAGCTTGGCACTAGCGTGTTGGATTATTCGATACTGACTGACTTTCTGAACAGGATAGTCACAAAGTTTTAGTAAGTCTAAT
This sequence comes from Elysia chlorotica, assembly GCA_003991915.1. Lineage (NCBI taxonomy): Eukaryota > Metazoa > Mollusca > Gastropoda > Plakobranchidae > Elysia > Elysia chlorotica. The sequence goes on from RQTK01000413.1 coordinate 193,352, forward strand.
ACTATAAAGCTTGGCATCAAATGTGTTGGATTATTCGATACTGACTGGCTTTCTGAACAGGATAGTCACTGAGTTTTAGTAAGTCTAATACTATAAAGCTTGGCACCAGTATGTTGGATTATTAGGTACTGACTGACTTTCTGGACAGGATAGTCACAGAGTTTTAGTAAGTCTAATACTATAAAACTTGGCATCAAATGTGTTGGATTATTCGATACTGACTGCCTTTCTGGACAGGATAAAGTCATAGTGAATTTTAGAGCTTTCTGTTAGTAAATTGTATTGTTGTATACTGACTTGCACTTGTAATTTATTTTAGTCTAAGTCTGACCACTGCACAGGATAGTCATAATTTAATTAGAAGTGGATTTTACAGCTTGGCACTGGTATATTGGATTGTTGACTTATAAGTGATGCGAGACCAAATTTGACTCACAGAACAATAGAGAGGTTCAGAAATTTGGTGAAAAGACGGTATAAAGAATTGCTTGATACCAGCTGATATGAATACTTGGCCTGACTTACTGAACAAAAAAGTCAATTGGTGAAACTAACAACTTGGCACTGTTATAGTGGATTTTTTTTTAAAAACTAATGGACTGTTTAACGTTGGGCTTCCTCAGAACTGAGCTGAGTTCCTAATCAAGTCCTAAACAAGTGAGTAAGGGCAGAGTTGATTAGGTGAGACCTCAATCTTATTCTAAGTTGACTCTCTAACCAAGTGAGTAAGAGCAGAGATGATAAGTTGAGACCTCATTCTAAATCTTGAGCTGACTTCCTAAACAAGTGAGTAAGGGTAGAGCTGATTAGGTTAGACCTCAATCTTATTCTAAACCTTAAGCTGACTTCCTAAACAAGTGCTTACCAAGTGAGTAAGGGCAGAGCTGATTAGGTGAGGCTCCAATCTTAATCTAAGCCTGTATCTGACTCTCTAACCAAGTGAGTAAGGGCAGAGCTGATTAGGTCAGATCTCAATCTTATTCAAAGCCTTGAGCTGACTGTCTAACCAAGTGCTTTCCAAGTGAGTAAGGGCAGAGCTGATAAGATAAGGCCTCGATCTAAGCCTTGAGCTGACTTCCTAATCAAGTCCTAGCCAAGTGAGTAATGACAAAGATAAGTTGATGGCTTGAGCTAACTGACATCTTACAGTCTGTGAGCCACACAAACTATTGATTTTAACCCCCCTACTAATACTATGTAGGGTCAGTATCTGTTGTAACAGAACTTTTGAAAAGCTAAAAAATGGGCAGACAATATTGCAATAATTTTGTGCTGCAACATGCCTAAATTATGAGAAATTTCTATACATTATCGACTAATTTTATCTGCTTATAACGAACAATGTGTAGGTTAAAATGTTCCCATGGTGGAGCTGTTTACAGAACAATGTCTGTGGGTTGTCAAATGCTAACCGAAGAGGGTAAAGTCTTTAAGGGTCAGAGTAAAAAAAGTACAATATGAAACAGGCTTACGATCAAAAAGATCTCTCTACTTTTGTTGCTATTTTTATATTACATGTGGGGGAGAAAATGTATATATACATATATTAGGAGAGAGAAGACTTAATTCACAGTTTTCAAATTATTGTCAAAACTGCGTGTTTTTTTTTTCTCTGTTTTTGTTGTTGTTCTTTTTGGATCAGTGTGCATTAAAAGACAACAATCACCCTGTACAAGAAAAACAATGTTTGCGATAAAAGACATTTGTGTTTACATTAGAACAAGTCAAAGTAATCTGAGTGCAGTATACAACAATAACAAGAATAACATCAATAAAAATGTCAAGTTTGAATATCATCATTTCTAACAATGGTGCACTCTTTTCTTAAAAATTTGAAGACAAAGGCAATCTATAATTTACAATCTCATCGACTTCTATTTAAGGAATTGAACTTAGCAAGGGTATCCATAAAAAAAAATGTCCATTGTAATTTTACAACCAATTTAGGGATAAATTTCTAAAATAACCTTTTAACAGCGTGGTTAACACATCATATAAGCATCAATTCGGGTTATTTTCTGTATAAATTGAAAAAAAAAATTTTGATCTTCTCATTTCTGCACAGCTGAAGTTTCATCAGAATTTGTCCAAATGTGACTTAGCTACGGTGTTGAATTGACCCCTTCATATGTGTATATATTATACATAAATGAAGAGGTCAATTGAGTTATATTTTCAGGTGTATATTTATATATAAATTTCAAAAAGTATAACTCAATAAGGTAGATTTACTGAACACTCTATCCAAATTACATAGACCTACCTTAATTAATGTCTATAAACTCTTCTAAACAAAATTGGACACAAGACAATTGAAGTGGCCTTTACATTTCAACCCCACCAAAAGTCGAGAAAAAAAATATAAATCAGATCTTTGCTTTCTTCATAACATGAACATAATGCCTCATATATAATATCTTAAGTACAGTTAACACAGGGTGTAGAGGTTCACCGCAAGGTCATTATTAGCAATAAAAGACAAGCTGGAAAAAAAAGAAATGTACGGTAGAAGTACACATGCAAGGATACCGGATGGATGGAGCAAAAGTCATCAAAATATTTTGGCACTGACATTGAGTTGTTCAGAATTTTTTTTTTTTTTTTTTTACCCACAAGAGGATGGAGGGTATATATAATCAATATTTCTTTGTATGGATGTACAGCTCTTGACTGCTTAATCCACAGAGAAAAAAACAATGTTTTACTCCTAAAGGCTTAAGTTGCTTTTAAAAGTCATGTGATTTGTGATTTATGCAAAGAAGACATCACCTACAGGTATATATTCTTTTGTATGCTGCATACAAAAAGTTGAACTTAAATAATACAGAGAACAAAAAATTATGAACTTGAATTTATCCAAAGCTGAACATAATTCCAAGAAATCCCCAAGATACAGGTTTACTGAATGTTTACCCAAATCTCACCCAAAATACCTTTGCCCCAGTAGTTCTTTCATATTTGTGCAATTTTCAGTTGCATTAAAACTCAAAATCCTTTTTTGCTTAAACACTTGAAAGATAATAGAAATTACTAACATAGAACAAAGTTTTTAACAGGGGAAAAAAAACTTAACTATCGTTAAAAAAAAAAGCTTGATAAAAATTACCACTGAATATTTTACTATTAAGTTAAACCAATGCAAGATTTCCTTTCATTTCCGTCTTAAAACCTGCTCAGAGAGATGATAAAAACCAAGTCCAAGCTAATTATACAAAATAAGGCAACAGGATCCATATCATAAAACTAAAGCACTTTGAATGTCAGGAATTGAATGAAATATCTTCCCTTCCCTCCTTCCCACCCCATTATTTTCTAAAAAAGCTGAACAATACATGCTGTTGCACTGAATGAATGAACAAATGAGATTGTGTCTACTCCATGTGGTTTCTTCCCTTCACTATGTTTGCTAGGACAACTTTAGCGCATTGTAATAAAATTGAGTAAATATGAAATATTTATGAAGTAACAAAATCTTCTTTCACAGCCATTCAACTAACATTGCTTTATAACAACAAGCCAGTGATAAACCACTCAAACTTACCAATTCTTTGGTCACAGCTTTTTTTTTTTCCTTGTTGTGTGTGTGTGTGTGCATGCGCAGTTTTAACCTTTTACACTCTCTTAGATTCCTGAGCCCGTAAGGTTGACATTAAAGAGTATCCGCCTACTTTAGTTTTTAGTAAAATGAATATGTGACTTATGGAAAAATGTGGTATCAAAATGGACCAAAAAAAAGTAGCATTACAAATAATGGATAGGAATGTCATGTTTCTTCTATTTAATAACGAGGCTGCGGAACCACATTTTATCATTAAAAAAAATTTTTTTATAATTCTTCCATTAAGATTACACCTCTCTTTTTACCAGTAAAATGTAGATGTATAGATCTAGAACCCTTTAAACGTCAACTTACAAACTATTTGGACTATCTACAGTGGAATCCACTTTAGATAAACATCTTGGGGACAGTCTTACAGATTATTTTATCACAGGTTTATATAAAACTGACTTTAAAAAAAAAAAGGAATTGACTGTTCAGAAATAGTTTATATAAAGACATACTTTATCTGAAAGTTAAACCCGGTTTGTCTTAAGTGGAGTTTGTTTTTGTTGCTTAGTGTCCATGTCAGGACTATATAGCTATATTGTGGACGGGCACAAAGACTAACGTCTGACAATTATATATTCTGTCACACAGAGACAATGCAGGATTACTACGACTCCTGTCTCAGTCAGTCACATTATACTGACACCGACCCAACCAGAGGGGGACGAAATCACCAGGGCTCGAACCATGAACCTCCTTTGTCGAATGCTGATTTTCTACCCCAGGGCTACTGTGCCACCATTATCTTAAGCAGATTCCACTGCATTGTACTTTGGGAATTATTCCTTCAGCATTATCTACCATTCTCTATACTTCAGTGGACTGCCACTCTTATGACGGCTATCTCACATTTCAACCTTTGCCGTCCGAGCCAGGCTGTCCTGCCTTGGCCGATTTCCGCTGATCAGAGTCACAAGATCGCGACATGCGCGTAGTTCTTGTACAAGCGACAGCCGCTGAAGATGACGATAATGATGATGATATGATGATGATGATGAGGCTTGGCTACTGTTTCCTGTGCTTGAAACCAACTTACTCACACCACTACTACCACCATCATAAGAGCAATCCGTATTCGAACTCGTCACTGAAACGCCGCGAGATCTATCTGTCCGTATTCTCTTCCCGTCGTCCACCCCCCTGGTTCCACTGGCTTGGCCTGATCCTGCTCCCGATCCAGCTTTTACAACTCCGTCTCCTCCCCGGTTATTCCTCTCCGCATCGCAGTGAACCTCCTCGGAAACGTCAAAGTCCCCAGAGCAAGAGGCGGCTGATCTGTCAACATCTGCTGGACGCGTCTCGTCGCGACATGGAGAGCTTCTGCCCTCGGCCCGGTGTGGGGAGCTGCGGAGACACAGGCAAACAATGAGCTGAGCACACCTAAGTTTCAAGGCCGAGAAAGCTACACGGGCACACTATTGTTCAGGCTGAGAAAGCTACAGAGGCCCCCCTCTCGTTCAGGCTGAGAAAGCTACGCAACTCAGTGAAAACTTTTGAACTTAAAAACTGCCTTAATAACATAACTCAATGTGCTTAGCCTTAAAGTAGAACATTTCAATGCTAACTTTGATAAAAATATGCATTAAACTTAATGCTAACATAATTTTGCATCATCAAGTAATATAAAACACTTGTTAATGAAGCTTTTTTTTCCCATTGAATTATTCATATACATATACAATATATATAATTATATGTATAGTTTTTTTTAAATTAGCTAATGGTTGAAAATTAAGTTTTTATGAAATTAAACATGCTGCAGTGAAATATGAAATTTTCTTTCCGTTAAACATATTTAAGCATCATTAGACCCAAGTGGGCGCAGCTCTTCAATATAATTATCAAAGCTTTTGTTTAAATAGTGTCCTTGTGATGAACCAAGTATTATAGGAAGATAATTCTTCCCTTTCAATAGGCACTAGTATAAGCCACATTTTATTTGCAGGAGAACGGTGTGTGGTTTTTTCTCCTAAACATATGGATTTTCATATAGAAAAAAAAGAACTGAGCCAATGTTTGGCATCATATTTTCGACTCTTGTATGGCTCACATGAGCAGGATTTTAGAGGGACAAATCTAACATGAAACCTTGCATAGGATATAAGATACCACAGGGGAAGCAACTAGACTAAGGTCTGATAACTCTCAGAGCCAACAATAATAAATCCAAGAACCAGTTGCTAACTGTTATAAACTCATTGAAAGGCATAGAGAACAAAAATAATCAAGTATTCAAATTTCCCCGATATTTTATTTTAAAGTTCACTTCCTGTGTCAATTAAGAAGTAGACCATGTTTTAAAAAATTGAGTCACAGTCACATTATGGTTCAGACTTAACAACAGAAAAAGTCAGTATTTCAAGAAAAAATATTAGAAATGGCCAAAAAAAAAATTGAACTATGATTAGCCAAAAATCGGACCATTATTTTAATATTATTAAGCTTAAAATTTCTGGCAATATTTTCTGCTCCAATCTCATAGAAATAGTCCTTGAGCAAGGCTGGAACATGGCTAGCTTTTAGAAAACACTACATGTAATCTATGAACTCTCTTCTTTAAGATCCCATTGGTCTCCAGATATTAAAAAAATATTTAAGTAATGCTTGATATCTTAAAATCAAAGCACATTTGTGAGGCAATCAGGGTTAAATCAGGCACAAGTCACTAAAATATAAATGTTTACCTGGAGTCCCCTCAACTATACTCCACTCTTTTCATTTTTTAATTAAAAACATATTCTGTGGTACATGTACTACATATGATAGAGATATTAAACTTTTCTAAAAACCCTCAAAATTCATTTGGTGCTTTCTGACACACTATAAACTACCCCCAAAAAATTGAAGTTCACTTTGTGCCTAATTCATTCTGGTTGCCTCACATTTGAATAAGGAAATTTCACTAACTATTTTTAACATTTTAACTTAAAGCAATTACCATGACCGATAAAATTCACTTTGAAATGGAAAACAAAACGTTCCCACATGCACACAAAACATGAACAAAATACTACATACTGCATACTACTACAAGTACATGTACTATCTATATATATATATAAAAAAAGCAGAAAAGCTTGTAGCAGAGGCTATTGGATATCATAGCAGAAATATGCAGAGTTAATCAATTCATACCTCTAAACATGTACTCACGAAGACAGAAAGAAAAAAAGATTTGAAGTTGGTATTTCTTCTCAATAAATAAGTTGCAACAAAATTTTGGTGGGATATTAATGTACTTCTAGTTATTCATTTGCTATGATCTTCACTTAAACCAAAACTAATTTTGTTTCACTTTTCTGTACAATTTTGTCTATTGTGTCACTTGTTTTAGTACATGTTTAGCAAGAAGACTTGAGTCCTAAGGGAAGAATTTTGTCCCAAATAGGACAAAAAATGTCGTTCATGTCAATGCGATGAACCTTCATCATAAATTATATCAAGAGGTGAAGAAAGAACCCAAGCAATTTAAAACTTAATTAGAAATACTTTGAATATCCTTTTTCACTATTTGAAAATTGCAGGCCTATATAAAGCAACTATGTTCCAACAGTGGTACATTAAAGAATATACCATAGGAATTAATAAGTGCATTGTATAAAGCATTGCGGAAAAGTCAACCATTTTCATTGAACCAGTCAATTATTCTTTATTGAGACCCCATTCAGAAAGAAAAGACTGCACGGAGTATCAATGTATTTGGAAACCAAAAGGCTAATGAGGCCAAAGTGTTTCTACATTGACTATAAAGCTTTGAAGAAATCTCAGTTGGTGAAAAAAATAATAAAAAGCGTTTCACCCGAAATATTCTTTCTCTATGGAAACACTTCAATACTATTCAAAGACAGCCATGTTCTATACTGTGTGCTTTCTAAATTTTATCAGCAGCACTCATGTGGTTAACAAAGAGTAGACATTCTTCAGTGTTATATGAAAATCAGAGTGATAGTTACAGAGGAAAATAACACAACACTATTTCAAAGTTAATGTTAGAGTTGGTCAATCAAAACTAACTTTTGAATGAAGATCCAGAAATGGGTGGATTATTATTAGTTATATAACAGTCATCTCTTTTAAAACTATATGTAAAACGCATTCATTTTTTCATCACTTTAAAAACCCTGGCTTTCCTGAGGAGTAATTATACCTATACATTAAGATATCATTTGGATTGTTTGATACACTTCGAAATTAAATTTACAGCATTGAAGTGAAGATCAACAACAAAAATTTCTGATCCATAAAAGAAAATGATAGCAACTGAAACTTAAGAAAGCCTTATGCTAAATAACTTTTCATTAGCTTGGGAGAGAACAGCTTAGTTGAAGAAAGTTCAAAGCACAAAAAACAAAATGACTTATGTCCACTATATTAAAGGAGGGAAAAAAAGTAATTCCTAAGTAATTCTAGCAGAAATTGAATAGAGAGAGATAGATTTACTTAAAATTTTTTCGTTCAATATTGTCTTAACCTTTAACTTGTTTAAGTCATTATACCGCTGCTTTGAGCTGTTGCCTATCCTCCCTATAACGCTGCTCTACCGCTGGCATCATTTATTGACTTCTTTTGTAGGCGACGTCCATTTATTCAGAAAAAATGTCAGGAACAAGTAAAAGAGTATCTTTAAAAAATTGATGAAATCAAACTTAAAATTTAACTTTCCCCCCACCCCTACAAAAAAACATTAAAAAAAAACACAAAACTCTCAGAATCTGTTGTGAATTTCTCAGCACCAAGTATTTCCTTTACACAAAGTTCCAAAATGATTGCAACAAAAATTTCTAAAACCAAAACAAAAAAAACAACTTGAAAAGCAAAAAAAAAAATAAATAAATAATAATAATACTACAAAAAATGTGCCTACTGTTTGAAATAGCCCCTACAGGGAGATAATTTATTGAAACTAATGTGATTAAAAATCAAAGAGGAGTTATTGTGAGTGTAGTATAAGTAGAGCAGGGTAGTATCTATTGCAAGCTGGGTGAGGTGGAGTGAGGTGGAGTGAGGTGGAGTGAGGGGGAGTGAGGGGGGTACCTCATTCATGCGTTTAGGTAAAATCTGCAGACGCCGCCACTTCCATCAAGGATCTAGCTTGCAGTGCTCTGGGAGGTAAGAATACAACAACCAACATGCAACGCATGGGTTACAAAAACAAAAGCAAAACTCTGCAACAGCGGGTGAAATATGTCCCACTGTCAATAAGTCCAACAACTGAATCTTACTTTTTGTCATTTAAGTTTAAAGTTGAACCAATTTTTGGAAATAACATTTCACTTTAAAGGTTGTTTGTTTTTTTGTGGGGGAGGGGTGGAGTTGGGGCGGGGGGTTATTGTAAAGCTTGGTCCAGTAAAAAAAAAGAGTTCCCCTAAAACCTATCAGCCACAGAAGGTGGCAATTAGAAAAAAACTTTTTTGACAGTCAACTTTTTTTTAAATCAGCACTCACAGGACATTTATGAACTGCCTTGTGGACAATTACCCTCCACTGTCTGATTGTACCATATTTTGACATACTCATGGAACAGAGTTCATATCAACATGAAGGGAAAAGCAGAATTTACAGAACTTAAAAAGAAGGAAATGTAGAAGTCACCTCTTGATCTTAAGAATGAATGGCAGGCAAAGCCATATACATAAATCAACAGCTAAAAAATGCATTGTTCTATCTCTATTAAAAATAAAAATGGAGATAGAGCAAAGCATTTCTGAGCCAAAAATATCAAAACATCTAAATAGATCAAACAAGACATAGAAACACATAAAAATATATTGCCTTGGCTAAGACATCAAAACAAAAAAAGTAAACTTTATACATTTCAATACAGCCTTTCATCTATTCACATTGTTTCCACAATAGCAACAAAAAGTTTGTTGTTTTTAACCCTACAACGACAGCATATTCAAGATAGAATCATAGATTAAACATTAAAAAAACAAAAAAAACAAGAAAAATAAGAAAGTGACAACATCCACACTACAGTAATACAAATCTCGTTAGAATAATTATTATACAAGGAGAAACAAACAACACTTAGACAAAGAACATGTAACGAGGAACAGTAAATGAAGAACGGACTCTCTACGTACTGCCTTATTTAAACTTTGTGAGAGCAAACAAGATTCATCCTGTTTACACTTCTTTGATGACAAATAAATAAATAATCAGAGGTGCCAACTGGTTATGACAAAAATTCCTAAACATTGCCCACACAAGTCAAAGCGACTTGAATCACAACCATACTTAAATGAATTTTCAAAAGTCAAAGAAAATAAATGTTTAAATCATGTATCAATCTATTAACATAGATCTAAAAATTACTTCCAAATTAAATCATAGACCAAACATTTTCGGACGTTGATCAAGAAACCGCCACATGGGCATTGTTACAGTAAGTTATGGATTTTTGTTTGTTTGATCAGTTACTTTTTCTCATCAGCTAATCAGACAAAGTCGTGTCACTCTAAAAAAAAAATCCCAAAAATTTCTGCATTTATCCTGAAATTTGGCACCTCTGAAAAATGAAAATGAGAAAGCTAAGATAGAACACCAAGATTGAGTGAATGAGTGAATCAGTGAGTGAGAGTGAGGTCTCGACATCTGAATGTACCTACCCTGACCACTTGTACGAGCTGATAGAGCTCTCTGAACGCATGAGTGAGCATGGAGCAGACAAACAAACAAACAGACATGAGCGAACCAAGAAAGACAATCATTTCTTTGATATTAATTAATCAGAATTTCCTTTGGCTTGGAGAAAAGGTATTAATAATTAGTCACTGTCAGGCATAGGTTGCTTTTGTTAAATGTAGAAATTCAATTACAGACATTTTTTTAAATATCTTGTAATGAAAACAAGGTAAACAAAAAATCTGGAAGGAGATGTCTTGGATGGTGGTTTATGGGCAAACAAGGATTGTTGTGGGTGAGGAAGGAAGCGTCGTTGTGGGTGGTTGCCTTTGGGGGAAAGGAGGTTAAGAATATTTTGGGTCAAGCTGTTATTTTTTTTTTTAAGTAATTGCAAACCATATCTTTATACGATATACTTTAATAATCCTAATAATAATAATAATAATTATTATAATAAAAGAATCTACATATATGCTATTATCTTTTCATTCCTTTTTTTTAAATTTGATATAATTACGATTTATATGAACTACACATTTTCTCTTCCACATTTGTTTTCACTTTAGGGTTGGCTTGATAACTTTCTGTCTCAGTGCATTATATTCAAAACATGCACATACATGTGCCATCTTATAGTGTGTAAAAATGTATGTCCCATCTCAACATGCATGTGTTACAGAGAACATGTTCCAAAATCATCCTTCTTCTGATAAAAAGACATTTTATCTTATCTAATACGTGCAGAGAATATAAGCCCTTTCATCGTGTAGAAAGGCATGTGTGACTTTTTATTCCTGTGTGTTTGAGCATCTTCCTTTCTGGGATTAAGTCATATTATCTGAGTTAATACATGCACACATGCATGCAGCAATCATGGCAAAATAGGCCAGGCAAGCAATCTCCACACACACAATTTGAGGATTCTCATACCGAGGTAGCTTATGTTGGTAGGGGTGTTGCTGGTTGTGGCAGTTGAGGTGGTTGTGGTGGTGGTGGTGGTGTTAATGTTCCTGCTATTGTTGTTTTTATTATTGGTGATGTTGTTGCTGTACCTATATAATATGCATTTCTTAATGAGATTAGTCTTCACTTTCGCCCGTCGCTATGCAATCTGCTGAAGCAAGATAACAACTTAGCTTCAGTAACGCTCATACCCCAGTTGTTTAAGATAGATCTAGACTTCAGGTTTGAGAAACTCTGGGGGTTGAGGGTTCAAAGACTTCATAATATTGAGTGGTTAAGTCTGCTTTAACCTCTGTAAAAGGATTTTAAAAAAAGAAGTGAAAAAAAATTCATTAAAGAGTTTTAAGTTTACCTATCTGGCCCTTCTGCACTGCCAGGGGTTTGACCAGGCCCTTCCTTCCCTTCAAACGATCTCCGCTGGTAGTGCGACCTGGAAAGGAAACAAGATCTCCCTTCAAACGATCTCCGCTGGTAGTGCGACCTGGAAAGGAAACAAGAGCAAATACAACATTAAGATAAGAAGAGATAATTAAACTTGATCATATGGTTAAAAATTCAAAACCGAAATGCCCATTTAAGGAAAAAAAAACAATACAGTAAAAATGAATAACAGATATTCATATAAATACAGTGGTGTATAATGTAAATTGGTAAAATTTTAATGAATACTTTTTTCCTTTATTTCCTTATATTAACCCAGATATAGTGGTCTATAAATATATGTATGGTGGGAAGTAATTTGAGTAACCATATGAGCTGGTTGATTAGCGTCTAAGGTCGGCACTAAAGAGGCTATATTGTGGACAGGTACCAAGACTAATGTCTGACAAGCCAGCATGATGATAATGACGATGATGAACTTTGTACCAAAGTCATAAAGTACCTGAATCTCTGCTGGATGATCACAGACTGATTACGGCCCTTCTTCAACCGCTCAGAGTCCCGTCGACTCACAACGCCAAGGTCACCGCGCTTCTTTCTCCGAGCATAGTAGGTGCGGAACTGGTTCTGTATTAGCACGGCAGCTTGGCTCATCTTCTTGTAATAGGCATACTGCATGTAAGACAGAAGAAGTCCATATCGTCATGGTGCTATAATTTTATGGGATAAGTGAGACTTACGGCAGAATGCAAGTGGTATATCTTGTAATGGTGAAAATGAGAAAAATGTATTCATTCATTGTGATGATGAGTGACTGTTCTCCTCAAGAAGCATAAAAGCTCA
>RQTK01000413.1:205890-218665 GCA_003991915.1 Elysia chlorotica
CTTTAAAAATGCGATTATCAGTTTTTGCTTATTATGCATTAGAGAAAAAGAAATAAGAATAATAACAAACAGCGCTGGGATGCGCTTATAGCTTTGCTACCATTTCAAAAAAAATGTTTCTATTATCTACCATGCTTATGATTTTAGCTTGAAGAAGTTTGAGAGGGGGGTACCAGTTAAGATTTGAACCATGGAACCCCTGCTCATCAATCCACAGCATCAACAACCCAGCTCTTTATTTACTCTTTTACTGGGTTCCTCTGAGATTACCTTATACTGCGGACTGGGTATATGCCTATCAGAAACTCACCGTTTTGTAGCGGCGGTAATAGCTCTGGATGAGGATGGCTGCCTCTATCTCCTTCTGCTGCTGCTTGTCGCGGTAGTGCCTGTAGGCGTTCTGGATAACCTTGGCAGCTTCGTACAACTTGCGCTGTTCTTGATCTGATTGGAGACATGCATTATAATACATCATTATTGTTTCCTGTCGTCAGTTTGGTTTAATTTAAGCTTTTTGATTCCTTCTAGATAGGAACCCACCCCTGTCTTTGACTTGTGCTTTAGTTTTGTACTGAAACAGGCTCAATAAATTTGAGACATTTTCTTTTTCTGGTTGGTTCAATGCACTTTTTTTCTCTTGAATTATTTTGTTAACTGTCCTTCGCACTCAAATTTCCTGGACACCACAAAATTTCAGAGGAAGTTTAGTCAGATTAGACATAAATTTCGGAAAAACCCTACAAATAAAGCGATTTCATGAGCGTTGCTGGCAAAATCAGTGCAAATCCTTTCGGTTGAGATTTTATGAAAAACGTATCAATAAGTGAAAAAAGAAAAGTTTTTCTATATTCCTTAACATTGGGTAACCAAGAGTTAGGGTTCTGATTTGTAGTGGTAAACATCATTAAAGGTAAGACTGCCATTACTTTCTTCGCCACACTTTACTCTGAAATAAAAGAAACACTTGAGAATCTTGGCTACGTTACCTCTGACCTTTCTCAATACGTTTTAACTAAGTAGCAGAGCCTGATGATGCAGCAACACTAGATATGCCTACTTAAGACCCCTTCTGCTTACAAACTGAGTGTAGGTCAATCTACAGCATGTTAAAACCCTATCAGGGTGTCTTCTCTGAGTGAATGGTACTAGACATGTAATGTCTATGGCCTTGGGGCTATTTTTACATTAGGGCATGTCATAGTTACTTGAATGCAATTTATGCATACAAAAGTATAACTGACTTTTAAAAAAAAGCACAATTTAGAATGAACAACAACCTCAAATGGTTAAACTGACAGCAGAAACTAAAATGAGGTTATTGGTTATTCAACACCTATCTAGCCATTTGAGGACAAGTTCCTCCCTTTAAGATATGTTGTAATAAGGAGTCAATTTTCTTATGCTTTATTTAGCTACCACTCAAGGTTGATTAGTGTGCATGTCACATCAGGTTCCGTACCTGAGAGGGTCAGCTGAGAGAAGTCCTTCTCCATGTAGGTGGTTGGGGCGTTGAAGTACTCGGTGAACTCTGCAAACCTATCCCTGCCTCCCGTTATGACCCCTTCTGTTTACAAACTGACTGTAGATCAATCTAAAACATGTTTAAACCATATCAGGGTGTCTTCTCTGAATGAATGGTACGAGACTTATAATGTCAATTACCTAGTGGCTATTTTTACATAATTCTTCAGTACAAATTTACTGCAAGATTCAATGAAATAAAATTGGTAGAACCATTTGAATTAGGGCATGTCATAGCTACTTTAATGCAATTTATGCATACAAAAATGAATGACTTAAAAAAAAAACCCAACAATTTAGACTGAAAAACAAAATGGTTAAACTGACAGCAGAAACTGAAATCGGGATGTTGATCATCGGACACGTGTCTAGCCATTTGTGGACCTGCCCCTCCCTTTAAAACATGTTGTAATAAGGACAGACCATTACGTTATGCTATATTTAACTACCACTCAAAAGTTTATTAGTATACATGTCACATCAGGTTCCGTACCTGAGAGGGTCAGCTGAGAGAAGTCCTTCTCCATGTAGGTGGTTGGGGCGTTGAAGTACTCGGTGAACTCTGCAGTGGTGGGAGGGGGCGAGTCCAGGGTGAAGCTGTACGGGCTGTACGGGCTCGGCAGACACGTGGAGTCGGGGCTCAGGCTAGAGCTGGGGGTACCAAGCTCTGGATATCTGTAGGTCGAAGAGGGAAAAGGAATGACCCATTATATTGTCCTTCATCATCATCATCATCGGTATTTTGAATTGAGTGGGAAAATGAATGACCTATTATATTGTCCATATTCAAAGTAAATGCAATGTTCTATGTGCTGTTCTACGTGCCAATAAAATTATATTAAAACATGAATGTATAACACACAACTAAATATTACAACATTCAACACCCTACCCCACATGAGAATAAAAATGTTAGAAATAAAAGTAAATGATGTAGGTACAATAATGTCCAAAAACAAGTTTAAAATTATACGTCTGACAATGGTAAAAATAAACATAGTTATGGAATGCAGTGCATAAAGCAAAGACAAAAAGACAAAGGTTAAAATAAAAGTTCAGTTTACAGTTTTGTTTATTTTAATATTAAAATCATTTGTAAAAAGGCCCTGCTTGAGCTAAGTTGTATGTTCTCGCACATATGGTAAGATATATTGTATTGGTTGGTTTGTTTCTTTATGTCCAATTGTCAATAACTAGGCTCTATTGTGGACGGACCCTTAGACTAACGTCTGACAATTTGTATGTCCTGCCACACAGAGAGAAGGAAAAGAATAAAAAAAGATAGAGAGAGAGAGAGAGAGAGAGAGAGAGAGAGAGAGAGAGAGAGAGGAGAGAGAAAGAGGAGAGATAGAGAGAAAGATAGAGATAGGGAGAGAGAGAGAGAGAGAGAGAGAGAGAGAGAGAGAGAGAGAGGAGAGAGAAAGAGAGAGAGAGAGAGAAAGAAGAGAGAGAGAGAGAGAGACAGAGAGAGAGAGAGAGAAAGAAATATCCCTCCTCACCCAAACCTAATCACTGACCTGTACTCGTCGAAGGCAAGACTGTCTGTCATCGGAGTGGAGATGCCCGAGTCGTCTCCAAACGATGAAAGCCGAGGGGACCCTTGAGAGGGGAGGGAACTGTGTGACTCAGAGCGGCCCCTCCCAAGAAGGACTTCCTCTCCGTCATCCTTGGATGGGGACAGCTTGATGCGTTCTGGAATCGCAGCGATGATCTGGTTTGCCAGGGTCACCATCTGGTGCTTGGATCCATCTAGAAAAGAATTTGTTTTGTTTTAAAAGAAGTTTGGAAACATAATTTGTAAGTTTATAGAGATTTGAATCTGTGAAAGAAATATTTGAAATGGTTGGAAACTTAAGTTGTCATTTACGGATATTTAGTTGTATATTTATAGAAAATTGTTCTCCTCTCTTTTAAGTTTGGAAACTTCAGTTGTCATTCACAGAGATTAAGTTGAAGTTTTTTAAAGCTTTTTTTCGCTTTCTTGTATGGCTGAGAAACCGAAACTCAGGTTTGTGACAAAATATGTTTTTAGATAGAGTGCCGCATCACCTTAACTCCTACATAAAATTATACAACTTTGCCTTATCTGAAGGGCATCAAGTTCACCAAAATGTACCCCCTTCTCTTCAGAGCCTGTACTAGTACAAGCATATTCTCGAACTTTCTAGAATCTAAGTCTGTCACCACAAACAGTTAATTTGGTGAACACTACTCACCCGGTACATGCTAGCATATTAACACATAGTAAACAATGTCACATTGATATACTCCTGTGCTAGCACATCTTTGCCTTGAACTGCACACATGCTATTTTTGAAATGATATAAGCTTTTACCTTCTATCAATTTTAAAATATTTCCCCAAAAAGCATGCACACATAGGCCTTTAATCATGTGATGTGAAAAGGTTTGCCAAGTTTTGAAGAACCTCCCTTCAATTATTACCCCTTTATCTTCAAACAATATCCCAGTTTCCCATGTACCTTTGTTAGCCTCCACTTCTTCATCTGATGAGATCCTCTCCACATCAATGATTGGGCTGTCCGTTACCACGGGAACTGCTTCATCTGCAGACATATGTGATATGAATGGTAGATACATCAAATACAGCTTGCTGAAAATAACATTAACCTATGGGCATTTTCCTTAGAAGACCAGGCTGGCCTCCAAACGGCTTTGTATTCATAACCAGGCTCACTTACCAAGGATCAACAATACAGGGATCTCTGTTCTTTGTTGTTAGTTATGAAAATAAACAAAATTAATGCACTACAGTGGCGGTCGTACCGTGTCTCTTGATTCCCTGTGGAACATAGGGCCGTACTTTTGTAGCCTGTGAGGTATATTAATTATTATTGCTCATTAGGTAGACAAAGATCTGAATTAGCCTGACCCCTGGCTCTGATCATGTTGATGGAGACCTGCGGAACCAGGACTTCTTTTTTCTTTTTTGGTGCTTAATGTCCAACGTCAGCACTATATGGGCTATATTGTGGACGGGCACCAAGACTGACGTCTGACAATTTACATGCTGCCACACACAAGACAGGGCGGGGAGACCTGAACTCCTATCTCAGCCGGTCACACTAAACTGACACCGACCCAACCAGTAGGGGACGAAATCAGACTAATAAACTTTTGACCAATTGCGGGATTCGAAACGCCGACCTTCCAATCTGGAGACCAACGCTCTACCACTTGAGCCAGTTTGCCCCCCATGAATTATCCTGCCCTGGATCTGACCATGTTGACGGAGAACTGCCAAACCAGGTACTTACCAGTATCCATCTTGGTGGTGGTGCTGCTGGCGCCCGTATCTCTCCTGGGCGTGTCCTCCTCCCCCGACACGACGTCGGCCTGTACCGAGTAGCCCGAGGGCTCGTCGAGCTTCTCCTCCAGCATGAGCCTCGGTGCGGGCGGGACCACGAACGCCATGTCTGGCATGTCAGGGGGGATACCTGGAAAGTGAAAAAGATTGTCACGCAGTGCTAGACTTTTCTCCATGGCCTACCAAGAACAACAAGTCAAGTCACCGAATTGACTGTAGTGATTAAGTGAATACTTTTTTGCATAACAAGAGTAATAGTGATCTATATATTTTAAATTAGTATCATAGTTAGGACAGCAAGTATTTTTTGTTTGGCCTACAAGCCTACTAGTCTTAGGATGTAAACTGTCCTAAACTGTACCTTATTTCTTAATGATATGGCTTACTTTTGAACTAAAGACAAATATTTGTTTATATTGGTGACCCTGCCCATTATTTTTGGAAGCCTCACTTCCCTCAAATAAAACCTAAACTGAGAGATACAAGAATTTATTGGTGGTCCCCACATCAGTTAGGGTGCAGTGGGAATCGTCTTTGTAGATTATAAACTAATACATATATTTATATATATTCTAATTGTTATTATTATCATTACCACTTCCCCCCACCCCCCTCAATGTAGACTATTCCATGTGAATTGTGTGTGTGTGAGTGACTATGTGCAAATGAAGGTACACTTTTGTAATCTGTGAATACACTGTACATAGTACTATGTACAGTTATATTATTCTGCAACCAATGAAAATTTTCCACGTGGACTAATAAAGTAATATCTATCTATCTGTCTATCTATCGCCGTACCCCCGACACCGTCAGAGTCATGATCATCCCCGATACCATCCTCGTCGTCCCGCCCCTCGCCACCGGCCCCGGCCAGCAGAAGTTGGGACGACTCCGAGGGGCTGGACGGCTCTCTCAGCATGCCCGAGGGGGAGGAGGAGGGCGAGCCTAGCCCAGGGAGACTGGCCTGGTCAAGACACTGACCACTGGGCAGCAGGTCCACCGAGTTCCTCTTGCTCAGAGTCTTGCTCTGCTGGACCATGGTCTGGAATAGAGAAAGAATTTTCTTGAGAATGTTGTGCTGATTTGGCATAAACTTAAGTAACCGTCTAGGGCAAAACAAACAGAGTTGGAAGTCGTGAGCTTTTGATTGAGGTGATAGAAAGATTTATCGTCAGATTGAGGTGATAAAAAGATGTATTGTCAATATTGATCCCTCATTCAACTAAGAAAAGCTAAAACGGTGAAGCTAGTTTTAGTCTTCAATAGAGAACATAGAGCTCACTAAAAGAGTAAAAATGATACCATGACACTTCTGCTCTTGCCCTCCCACCAAGTGGAATAACTTTTTGTGAAAACACAATTCCTATTCAAGTCATTTTTTTTTGTTTTTTTTGCTTACCACCTAAAATCAGCACTATATAGTCTATATTCTAGACGGGCCTCAAGTCAAGACTAACGTCTGACAATTTTTTACAATCTGCCACACCAAGACATTTCGAAGAGACCATGACTCCTGTCTTGGCCAGTCACATAATACTGACACCAACCCAACCCAACCAGTAGGGGACAAAATCAGACAAATAAATTTTTGACCGATCGTGGGTCTCAAATCTGCGACCTCCTGACTGGGAGACCAATGATCTACCACTTGCGCCAGTTCGCATCCCTGACCTACCTGCTCACTGAACCGCCGGATAAGCTTTGGCCCAGGTTTGGACGGCCTCGAGAACGGGAAGGGAGACGCGGGCTCGACCGACTCTGACAACTCTTCGTCATATTTCATTTCCGCTCCGTCTTTCTCGTCTTCGTCTCCTGGTGCCCTTGTCGGGCAACTGCCTGGGGGTAGGGAGCTGACCTGGTCCGAGCTGACAGTGGACGGGGATGAGTCCGAGGCGCCGTGTCCCATGGAGCAGGACAGGTCCATGTTGCTGGAGGCGAACTCTCTCTGCTGGCACAGCCGCTCCTGGTCCTTGGCCACTTCCAGCTGCTCCACCTTTAAGATAAGATGCGATAAGATAAGATAATCCTTTATTATCCCATAGGGAAATTTTTCTTGGTCGTATCTTCCCGATACATAAATACACCAGTTGTACATGTGTGGCATAAAAAATGACGATGATAATAATAATAATGATATGTTCACATGTAAAATTATTGAAATTGTACACTGCCAAACATACATAATTCTTATTTAAAGACACACACCTCTTTACGCATATACAAGATTCAATGTAACTTTAGAGTCTTGCAGGGATGACAAGAAGCCCCCCCCCCCACAAAAAAATGTCTTGCATGTGCATGTCAGAGATTAAACCCAGCATCTTCTCTATGGTGCCAAATTCCCTTGGGTGAGATTTTTCATAACCGGTTTTCGCTCACAGCACCCTTGGGTTCTTTTTGAGTCTCTTGATGTCTATAATCAGTCTATGCAGTCCCAACTATATTGTCAAAAAAATTTTTTTCTCTTTAAGTTTCTATGTCATTACATGGAATGCTGTTAGTACCTGGAGCCTGTCCCAACATTGTTATCTTTCAAATGCTATCACATTTTGACTGAGTGAAAAATCAATTTGATTCAATTCAATTGCGTCAATTAAATAGCACCCACAAAGAATGAAGATCTATACATAAAAGACAAAAGGGAGACAACAACCACGCAGCATACCTGACTGGCCAGGTTGTAGTGCCCCTTCTGCCTGGCCAGCGTGAGGGGCAGCAGGCCGTCCTTGTTACACATCCTCAGCGGCGCGGCGTTCCAGTGGTACAGGGTCAAGGCCGCGTCGATCTTACCCAGGGCACATGCCCATGTCTGAATGGAGAGAGAGAGAGAGAGTTCGCAGTGGTATGCATAGAAGGTTCTAAAGGGGTGGCGATTAACTCAATAAAAGTCACATAATGTACATGAAAGGAAAGTCAGTGTAGACATTAAATAAAAAGTTGAAGATTAAAAAAAAAAACTGACAAATATTTTCTTGTCCATCCATATTGATTGAAAAGATATAAATTTTGGGAACACTAAAAATAAGGAGGCAAAAATCACCACTACTCCTTTGAGTGAAGGTAGTGATTTCATAACTACAGGAAACCATCGAAGTTCACATAATTATACAACATAAATACAAAACGGTAAATAGAAAGAGAAATAAAAGAAAGATAACAAAACAATTAACACATCAGATAAAAAATTAAAATGCATTTTTTCTAAAGCTACAGGACCAAATTTATGTGAACTTCTGTACATTTCTTTTCAAGTCATCCAAAAAAATGTAAAAACCACAGGAACCAATATTATGTATACAAAAAACTCAACACAAAACAACAATAACACAACCTGAATTTAAAATCTTACCCATTTTAAAAACTTTCTACCAATGAATCTTTTAAATTATAAACAAAGCTAGACAATTTTTTAAAGTAGAAGAGCTCTTATGTCCAACTGGCACAGATTACTTAACGACCACAAAATAATAATTAGGAGACATTGAGTAGCACTACCAGTGGATTCTATTTTTCTTTTCTTCTTTTTTTGTGTGGGTATTTCTTATTCTGAGCTCAGGCAAAACCAGAGCATCCGTAAACAGCTTATATTACTAAAAGCTTAGGATTGAATGATTTAAATATGAAAAAAATCCTCAGTAAAAAGAATACCTAACTGTCTCACTAAGGATACAAGACGACTTACCAAAGGAGTGCAGGAGTGACTATCCACGCTTTGAGCATCCACGTCAAACTCCAAAGCCACACACTCAGTGGCCATCCTGATTTGAAAAGGAATAACTATATTAATATTTTTGCGATACTGATATCCTCTCTGGAAACTACTTGTTTACAACCATTCCTATTGAAATGGTGCGTTCATTAGGAATAATAGTATTTTATTTGTGCTTCCTGAAAAGGTTAATGGTGATCTTCTTAAATATGACTTTATTTAAGCTTTTAGTTTGATGAACGAATCGAAAGGTCCCTAGTTCAGAAATCCATGATCGATTAAAAATCTACTTGTTACATTTTGTTCCCTAAAGGTTGGATCAATGTCAGAAATAACGTGACCGGCTGAGACAAAAGTCATGGTGTCAACATGTCAAATTTTCATACATTAGTCTTGGGGACCCATCCACAATGTAGCCTAATATAATGCCGACATTGGACACTAAGCAACAACAGAATAAACTAAAACCAAACCAAACCAACCTCCACCGAATCAGACATGAGATGAGTTTGGCAAAGCCGAGCCCCGCGGCCAAATGGAGGAGGGTCAGATTGTGTTGTCCGGCCTTGGGGAACTCCTGGACATCCGAGAGCCGCTGACCACTGAGGGCTTGGACCTGCTGCACCAGGCTGGACTCGAGCTCGTCCAGCTTGTCAGGCGTCGACAGCTGGTGGTCAAGTTCAGAGGTGGGTTACAACATTCAGTTCACGATGTACTATAAAAGTCAGATATTATTCAGAGCTACAGTGCTGAGGCTTACTATGAAAATCAGGGTTAGAGCTAGAGTCTTAGGTAAGAGCTGAGCTTTGCTATGAAAATCAAGGTAAAAGTTAGTCTTAGCTAAGTAGCTCTTTGCAGTGGTTAGAAATAGGCTTCAAGAGTAAATTTATAAAAAATGATTCCACATTGAGAAAATTGGAGCTCCCCTGACTTCTGACCCATTGATATCTAGACTCAATAGATAAAAACTTTGCATCTATTCAATCATTTCCTTCATCCCTTGGATCCATAAATCACAGTTTGAGCAGCTGTTGAGTATTCATTTAAACCTGACCCATAACACTGATAAAGTGGTGGAACAATATTGTAGAGAAACTGATTATACTCACAACCAAAGCTCAGAAAGCCAGGTATGACTCACTGAATGTGTAAGTCAGCACACAGAGGGTTTAAGGCAATCAGGGTGAATCAGGCACAAGTCGCTGATGTAGGCTTTGAGCTAGAGCTCTTTGAACATTGAAAAAATACTTTATAGACTTTTTCTTTTTTTTAATAAAAAGAACTATCTCTGGTTTCTAGAACTAATAATACAATGATACTATTTGCAACTTCTTAAAATGTACTTGATGCTTCTTTAAACACAGTCAATAACTCCAAAAGTAAAAATTCTGACTTGAGCCTGATTCACCTTGGTTGCTTTACATCAAATACTAACACCAAGTCTTACTTGACACAGATTTTGTGGAGGAACAAATCGCCTGCGTATCTGGTCCAATCTCTCAACTAACAGCAACCTCAGCTGGCCACCTGGAATGTCCACAAGGAATACATGACAGTGTAGTAAACTTAGAAACATTGGTTAACAGGTGCAGTAATGCTATAAACTTAGATGCCATATTTAACTTTGCACATCACAAGACTTAAGGCCTATTCCTTGTGTGCGCACTATTTTGGGGGATTTTCATATATTTATAAAAGGTAAAAGTTTTCGCATTTATTACTGAAATGGAAGGTGTGCAGATCAATACAAAGAGGTTCTTACACAAACGCATATCACTACGCACAGCAGGTGTTCCGCATGATGGGAAAAGGTTAAGGATAATAAGTGCTACAATAGTCCAGGGTCTAAGTTTCTAACACTTAGATACCAACTTCTTCTTGTGTTAACACACTCATTATCATTAAATTAAAATTGTCCCACTATTCAATAAAAAAAAAAAAAGTTAATATAACTCATATAAACTTCTTTCACTACAGATGCTATTTTTTGTTTGATGAGTTTTATTACAGCTTTCATCATAATGGATAACACCTGGTGTTAGCTATGGTAAGCTGTCTGCCTACCAATGCGCTTATTGTATGAAAGTGGTGTGTGATGGGAAAAGGATAAGAAACGAATGACTTACTGTCAAAGGCAAACCACTCTGGGTGAGCAACATTGGAATTGGAGCTCTCCCTATCACAGAACTCAAACACTTCACAGTTAGAGATGATCACACCATTCCTGGCCACCTGGAGCGTTGCATACCCTGGGCTGTGGTCTGCAAAACAAAAATTAAATATAATTGAAAATAGTGAAAGGGAAAAAAATCTACAGCAACTTTCTGACATAAGTGTCCCTTGACAAAATTGTCTGAAAATTCATACCACCTACATTGACGATAATGACCCTAGTTCTTCTAGGGGGGTTTGGGAGCATGCTACCCGTTAATTTTGTAAAACCTGTTTCTAAAAAAAAGTCCTCTAATAAACATTAAAATGAGTTATAGAGTAAAAAAAATACCAGACTTCTTTTTGCCTAAAGAATAACAAATTGATGAACCACTGAAAGCTCTGAAATACTGAATGATTTAAATTGGTCTAAAAACAAAACTTGAGTGTCACCGTAAAAACTGCATCGATTTTCATCTGTATTATAACAAGTCAACAAGGTGCATTAAAAAAGCAAAAAACAAAATCATATTGGTCAAATGAAATGTATGTATTAAAACGGCATGAAATATTCACTCTAGTTCTAAAAAATTTTGTTTTGTGCTTATTACATGGCGAAATACTTAGTATTAGCCTATCTATGATTAAATACAGTGATTCAGCAAAAAATAGTGATCTCATGTGTTATTATCGGAATTTGCCATGGATTAAAAAAAAATCTGGGGGGCCAAAGGTAGAGTGTGCGATTATTTTAAATAAAAATGCAAGTTTGAGGTCCGTTCTATCTCTTGATTGTGATTGTGTTAAGCACGGTACTCAGACCAGGACCCCTGTATAATGCCCTGTAACCCTGTCTCCACAAAGGATATCCCTTGATACCCACAGATAGCGTAGACAGGTGCACTGTAAAATACAAGTCTCAATTAGATCTAAATGTAGATTTTATTCAGAGTTCGATCTCGCACATGTTGGTTGTTCCTATAAGGCTAATAGATCTAAAACCAGATTATTTTTTAATCACAGTTAAGATTCTAGTCTAAACGATCTTTATTCCCTACAGTGCCTTAGAGCGCATGATCCAAATGATGGTAGTACTTTAGCAGACATAACAACATTATTACTGTTGTTGCTCTTATAACTATTATTGCTTTTATTATCATTCTTTAATTACTACTACTACTACTACTACTGGGGTAGAACATCGGCTTCCGACGCAAAAGGTCCCGAGTTTGAATCCTGGCTGTTGCGTTCCCTACTGGTTGGGTCGGTGTCAGTATAATGTGACCGGCTGAGACAGGAGTCATGGTATCCCCGCCCTGTCTCGTGTGTGGCAGCCATAAAATTGTCAGACTCCGTCTTGGGGCCCGTCCACAATATAGCCTATATAGTGCTGCTGTTGGACGTTAAACCAACCCGACATCATACCTTCTTGTGCTCTGAATTGTAGTTTCTCTCTCACTGTCTGTTTGTTTTATCTGGAAGCCTAGCCTCTTTAGCAGTTTCTTACTAATTTGTTGTCCTTCTTCTCAGACCAATACTAAAATCCTCATCGCGGGACCGTGGCGCAGTGAGGGATCCCACTACTCCTGTGTATTCGACGGAGAACACATTCCTGCCATGCTCATTCAGATTGGCCTGCTCCGCTGCTACACTCAGTGTGCGTACACTCTTATGATAATGCTAATACTTATCATAGTGATGAACATAGTAATAAGAATTAAAGGATAATAATAATAATAATAATAATAATAATAATAATAATAATACGCAGTGAGGGATCCCAATACTCCTGTGTATTCGACGGAGAACACATTCCTGCCATGCTCATTCAGATCGGCCTGCTCCGCTGCTACACTCAGTGTGCGTACACTCATTAGGGATATGGATCTAATTATAATGATAATATTAATCATATTAATGAAAATAAAAATAAGAAAAATTAAAGGGTAATAAAAATAATGAATAATAATAATAATAATAATAATAATAGAGTCAATGATATAGTGTAGCACGACAACTAGTAGTAGTAGTAGTAGTAGTAGTAGTAGTAGTAGTAGTAGTAGT
>RQTK01000413.1:219198-236098 GCA_003991915.1 Elysia chlorotica
ACCTCTTAAATATTTTATTTATATATAGTCTGTTACACTTCTCCAGACTTGTCTTTCTTTTGCTCTGGGGTGCGCGGTGTTCTATGCCCCAGTCTGAGCACTAGCTGCAAATGGCACTTAAGTCAAGAAATTTGCCTACCTTAGTGTAGGCCCACTCGGGGCTGAAGTCTTTTATCACAGAATTGATCTCGGGGTCCCTGGTCCCGAGTCCAGAGGCCAGAGTATTATCACATACAGACGGTGAGGGGACGGCGGAGGCATACAGCATGGGATGGAGGGGGCGTGGGGGGGCACCAGGGTGGAGGGGGGAGCTGGGGGCCCCATGCTGGTGGTAGCTTTCCTTTTGATCAATGTGTGGGCTGGACGAATGTGGAACTGCTAGGTGAAGATGATGTTGATGTTGCTGCTGCTGCTGCTGCTGCTGTTGAAGCAGGTGGTTGGTACTGATCTGTGTGCAACTGTACGTCGATAAATGAGCTGTGAGCAAGAAAAAAAGAAGTTTAAATATAGATCTATGAGCTAAATATGAACTTGAAAGAAGAGGAGCATGAGTTTATAGCAGAATTACAACTAAAAAAAATTACAAAATTCTAATACCGTCTTTTGAAATTTTATCACTTGTCCGCCTAGCGGTTGAATTTTGGATCCGATAGCTTACCTGCGAGCAGCGGTACAACTCAAGGGTCGCACCTTACCTGCCGTGGACAAATCATGCTGGTGTTCTTTTTCATTCAATAAATCAGTATTACAAATACAGTGGGAGCCGTTAAAGATATAACATGTTTGAGAGAAACTATGGCTTTATACCAAGTATTTCTGAGACTACAGTCCCTTTTTTCTTCTTCTTAACAGTCCCTAATTACTATAAAGTTAGGATAAAATAAGCAATTAGGCCTTCCCAAAGATGCAACCAGGGTGAATCAGGCACAAGTTACTGATGAATTTTGAGCTCAAGTCTTCTAAACACAGAAAAAAAAAATGTTATTTACCCTTATCATGTTCAAATAAAAAGAATTATCACTGGTTAGTTCTAATTTTTTTAGATTGTTATACACATTATAAATAACTTAAAAAGCCAAAACTCTGACTTGTGTCTGATTCATCCTGGGTGCTAAACAATGGAGTAATTTACAGGTATGGGCGTCAGTGTCGTGACCATGAACCCCTAGATTCTCCGCCCCCATGGGCCCTCCTTTGTCCATGTCTGCTGTCTGCTGCGTGAGGTCGGGAGGGGTGAAGGGTGAGCATCCAAGGTCAGACACATCGTCAAGGTCATTGAGGTCCAGAAGGTCGTCGAGGTTGAGATCAGCGCTGGGCAGGGATGAGAAGCTACCATCAAGAGTATCACAGGAGCTTGGGGTGGTCAACTGAAAGCAACGAAGGGTCGAGTTCACGACTGATTAGTTTACATTTCAACTCTTCCATTGTCATCAGTGTATACTTCTAACACAATTTGCATTTAGCACATACAAAGCTACAAGCACTTAACCCATGTAATAAGAAATTGAAGAAATTTATAAATAATATCAATTTCTATAAACGGCCAAAAATACTATCAGTAAACAGGTATTTTAGGTTTGTGTAAAAGATGAGACTTTTGTGAAGTGTACAGTACTTCACAAGTGCTGGTGAATGAAAGTGTCAACATGCTGTTCTTAGTTGGAAGCAAACTAGCGCAAGAGATGGAACTTTGGTCTCTCTCCAAAGCAGGGTCCCTGGTTCGAAACCTGCAATCAGACAAAATTTAGTCCCCTACTGGTTGGATCGGTATCAGTATAGTGTTACTGATGTGTGGCAGTACTGAAATTGGTACTCATGCTGTTCTCAGTTCTGTGTGACTGAGGAACAAGCAAATCTGACACTGAATGAGTTATAAAAATTATTGCAAATTTACCTTTTGTCTTTAACAGGAGTTTGTATTCATGACAACGGATAATTAAAACCTTGTTGCAGTTTAACTTTGATTCATGAAACTACTTGGCCCAGTGATGGGGTAAAACCCCAATTCAATTGAGTACACCAAGTCTACAGTCCAATTCCTGCATAAAACCCTTCGAATCAATACATACTGTCCCTGTAAACTCACCATGTGTTTAACAGAATTTGTCAAGATGCTAGAAGTTCCAACAATGAGCTGTGCGGTCGAGTCCTGAGCATTTTGCTGGTGATGGTGGTGGTGGAGGTGAGAATGGTGATGGGCGTTCTGCGACGGGCTGTTCAACTGATGCTCGTCCAGGCCAAACATGGAACACTGGCGGGGACCAGCACTCTTCGAATGGCCGTCAAAACAGAATCTAGCCACGCAACCCCCCAGATCAGAGCCGGACTGAAAGGCGGCTAGAACATCGTCTGAGGATCCTGCCTTATTCTCCAGGGATTTACTTCCTGCGTCTACAGTGGACAGGCTGCCGAGGGCTGGAATCCTATGGTCCCTGACACTGAAAATAGAGTCTGTGGCTGGGTCCGGGGTGCTGGGAACTGTGGGGGGAGAAATGGTCTCAAACCTCTGCTGCTGGCATCTCTCAAACTGCGTTGTGTGACTGTGGCTCAGCTGGGAGGTATCACTGACCGACTGATGGTGGTGCTGGTGTTGGCTGCTGTGGAGTGACATTTCTTCCATTTCAATGGCGGTGGACGAGGTATGGGACGGAGCCGGGTGTCGGTGGGAGTTGAAGATGGAGGCAGAAGTAACAGCTTTGTCGGAGATCAAGTTCTTGTGGTTCATATCCACAACAGTGTTGCTCGTGTAAATGCCGGAGGTTTGGAGTTGGGACAGATTGAGCACCATGCCTTTGGACAAGCCCCCACAACTCTGATGAGACAAAGATGTGAGGAGCTGAGATTTGTTGCTACTGCTGCTGTTACTACAGCTAGCCATGCCAAAGGGCAAGGCTTGTTGAGCAGAGCTGCTGCCACCATCAACATTACATGTACTTGTAGATGAGAAAGGATGATGTTGCTGAGATGCGCTACAGTTGTTGCCAGTGTGGCATGAGCTGTATGTGTGAGAGCTTGTCTCACACGCTGACAGACTCATCCCATGGCTGTGATCGATGCTGCTCGAGGTTCCCTGGACCTGGAAAGTCCCGCCGCCCCCAACGCTGTGAACCGAAGAGCTGGGCGCGCCAGGAGCCGTGTCGAGCTGAGCTGAGAACAGTCCCTGGGCTTGAGGCTGGGGGGAGATCTTGTTGAGGACCAAGCTACCCCCTGGGCTCTGACTTGCAACCAACACGAGGCTGCCGGGGCTAGTGGTGTGACCAGGGCCTTGGCAGCTGCCGACACTTGACATTCCAGATACACAGCTCTGAGAATAAAGGGACAAGTGTTAAAGGTGAGGCAAACAGGTGAATCAGACATGAGTGAAGAGTTTTGACTTTTAGAGTAACATTATAAGCAAATGTTAAATTCGACCAATGCTCATTGCCCTTTATTTACTCTTTTTTGACAACAAAACCTAATTTCTATTTTATTGGACCCTTTATCTGTATCTCCCTGAAGGCTACTGCGTTAACATTTTTCACTGACCCTTTTTGCATAAAGCTTTACAAAACATTAGCTCTTGACAGACATTTACTGAACATGACCTGTCAATATGTTTAATCATACTGAAAATCCTTAAATTAATGGAAAAAATTAAAATCACTGTATATCTGCCTCCGATTGCATACTGTGAAATCTGCTAAAGATAAACCCTGTTAAAGTTACACTACAGCTCAACATAAACTATTTTTTAAATATTTTCTCTTTTTTATTTTTACTTTCCAGCCACTGTTTCATATACACTTGGGATAAAAAAAACTTTTGGGCTATCCCTTAGAGGTTTATATTTGAAGCAGATTCTAGTGTACCACTCACAGTGTTCGGCATGCTGCTGTGCTGTGAAACTATCGTGGCACCCTGCAGACTCAGGACAAATCCAGGGCCGTCGGATGTGCTGCTATTGGTCGGCTTGAGGTGAAGGGTCAACACAGGAGTGGAGCCTGGACCTCCCTGCCAAAAGAAAAGCGGAAACATATGTTGTTGTTGTTGTTGTTGCTGCTGATATCTCTACAATCAGAGATGAGAATGCCCTTCACAAAAAAGGCTGAAATCTAGGGACTTTCTTACAAAAAGAAGGAAAAAACGTTTTGAAACATATAATGAAGAAGGAAACTAGACTAAAAAAGGAAGAACTCTATTTTAAAATAGGAGGATTTCAGCTTAAAGGAGGAGGATTCTCAGCCCTGAAAATCTAATGTATCAATGTTTTCACAAAGGCTTTCACAATCCTGACTAATGTCATGTGGTGGTATCTGCAGGTTTCTTTTAAGAAATAATTATACACATACACATTTTCTGATTAGACCAGATTAAAGTGTTGAAACAAGGTTTAAAGTCATAAAAATTGAAATGAAAAAAAATTCCAGGAAAGTTAAAACTGTTTTTCTTTAACAGATATAATTGATTTTAGCCTCTCCTAGTACATGTCTGACACTGCCTTGGATTTTTGCACACTTGCTCCATAATTTTGAAGGCACTATAGTAAAATGAAAGCTTCACATCTCTGCAGTTGAATGTTCAGTATGTGCCCATGTGTGTATTGCAGCAGCCACTTTGGTTGTAGAAAGTAAAGCTCTGTCCGAGGTTTAAACTACTTAAAACACTTTATTTTGCGTATGTGCAAAGTTTTCAAAATTTCCTCTACTCTTATCTAGTTTTGGTTTGCATGAGTGAAAGAAAAAAACAGCCTTATATGTATTAAAAAAAAAATCTTTTTTTTTGCAAAAAGAAATCCAGCTTAGTTATCAAATGTCATATTTTTGAATGCTCCCTTGCACAACAACTCACTTAACGTCAAATGTTACTCACTGAATCCAAATGATTATCATACAAAAACTAGGTCAGGACCAAGTGGTTTGAGACTACTTTATAACTCTTTTTTTTCCTGCTTTATGCTTAAATGCTACAGGTGCGATTACAACTCTCCACTTACATTGCTATGGACGGGTGCTGAAGGAGGGAAGAGATCTGTTGAGGATGAAAATGTTGGCATTGGATTTCCGTTCGCCTGACAAGGGGTGCCCTGGTTCGACATCTCCGCCAATCTGTTGGCTTCTGTTTTAACGACGGCTGCCCCTGGAGAGATGTTGTTCTGTTGTGCCTGGTGGATGCCACTCGCCTTGCTGGAACCCTGAGATCCTTCTCCTCCTCCTAAGGGCCGTCGGATGTGCTGCTATTGGTCGGCTTGAGGTGAAGGGTCAACACAGGAGTGGAGCCTGGACCTCCCTGTCAAGAGAAAAGAGGAAACACATGTTGTTGTTGTTGCTGCTGATATCTTTACAATCAGAGATAAGAATGCCCCAACATAAAAAAGGTTGAAATCTAGGGACTTTCTTACAAAAAAGAGGAAAAAATGTTTTGAAACATATAAAGAAGGAGGAAACTAGAAAACAGTTTAAAATCATAACATTTAAAATGAAAAAAAATTCCAGGAAAGTTAAGTGTTTTTCTTTAACAGATAATTGATTTTAGCCTCTCCTAGTACATGTCTGACACTGCCTTGGATTTTTGCACACTTGCTCCATAATTTTGAAGGCACTATAGTAAAATAAAAGCTTCACATCTCTGCAGTTGAATGTTCAGTAGGTACCCATGTGTGTATTGCAGCAGCCACTTTGGTTCAAAACTTCCTCTACTCTTCTCTAGTTTTAGTTTGCAGTAAGAGAAAAACAGCCATACATTTCAAAAAAAATAATTTCATTGCCAAAAAAAACCCCAACCCAGCTTAGTTATCAAAAGTCATATATTTTCGATTGCTCCCTTTCACAACTCACTTAACTTCAAACGTTAATCACTGAATCCAAATGATTATCATACAAAAACTAGGTCAGGACCAAGTGGTTTGAGACTACTTTATAACTCTTTTTTTACTGCTTTGTGCTTAAATGCTAGAGGTGCGATTACAACTCTCCACTTACATTGCTATGGACGGGTGTTGAAGGAGGGAAGAGATCAGTCGAGGATGAAAATGTTGGCATTGGATTGCCGTTCGCCTGACAAGGGGTGCCCTGGTTCGACATCTCCGCCAATCTGTTGGCTTCTGTTTTAACGACGGCTGCCCCTGGAGAGATGTTGTTCTGTTGTGCCTGGTGGATGCCACTCGCCTTGCTGGAACCCTGAGATCCTTCTCCTCCTCCTCCTCCTGCTCCTAGGGCCTCCATCAGAGAGACAGAGTGGGCGTTGGAAACAGCAGGGCCACTGGTAGCCATGACTACCTGGTTACCGCCCAGAGTGATGAAACGAGGGAGTCCAGTTCCCGCAGCGTTGCCCACCACCAGACCTTGTGGCAGTATGTGGCCCCCGGCACCGACAACCAGATTGTGACAGCACCCCCCATTCACGGCAGCCACTCTCTTCCCAGGCCCGCCGTCACCCATCGCGCCGGTGCTGGGGGTGGAGGCTGCGGCAGCGGGCCTGATGGAGTGGATGGCCTGGGGCTGGATGCCCTGCTGAGGGTGCGTGATCAGGACCTGCTTGGCTTGCAGCAGCTGCTGCCGACTGGGCCAGGAAGGCGTCGTGCGAGTGCTGGATGGGCCGGGAGTAGGAGTTACTTCCCCTATGGTTGGCGACGGGCCAAACGGCTGAGAGGCCAAAGATTTTGGCTTGGTCAGAACAGGCTTGCCCATGTTCCCTTCGTGCATTGGCATGAGAATCAATAGAATTTCTTCCAACATTTTTTCAACC
Organism: Elysia chlorotica; assembly: GCA_003991915.1. NCBI lineage: Eukaryota > Metazoa > Mollusca > Gastropoda > Plakobranchidae > Elysia > Elysia chlorotica. Next base: position 225,922 of record RQTK01000413.1, read on the forward strand.
TGGGGAAAAAAAATGAAGTCAAGGCTTACTTCTAGAGCAATTCAAATGTTTTTATTAACTTCCATTGCTCTTTTAAGCCAATGGTTAGGGCGTTAGACCAGCCGTTGTGAAAGTGCTGGGCTGATACCTGTATGTACAAGTAGCGTGAACATCAATCAACAAGCTGATACCCTAACCCTAACCCATTGTCATAAAGGACTGTAAAGGCAAATGGACTGTAAACGGTTGTGCTAACTGGGCATTATTCCCAAAGATGGCAGCAAGCACTAAGTGATCGATGGGACACCCAATTTTTATCTGAATACCGTCAAATATGTATCTTTTTAAGCATGATACGCACAGACATACTCGGGATATCAAATATGTACTAAATACTAGTTATACATACTGGTTGGAAGCTATTCATTCCATTTTGTTTGTATTCTCTTTACGATAAGCGATATTCTGCTTACCTTTTGGTCTTCTTCCACATCATGTTCCATTCCGTCACAGACTCTAGATACTGAAAAAAAAAAATATGGGGAGATCACAATTTGGGTTACTGATTCAAGAAAATCATCTAGAATTTGAGATTATGGAACTAGTATGGTAAAACCAATCCAGAGTACAAAAGTTGCATTTCTCCTGTTCACTAAAAGGCAGTGACTTAAGAGCAGTATGTATGAAAAGATTGTCAAGTATTCTTACATAGCATGTCTCCAACTGGCCTCCACTTTTCACACCATTCAACAGATTTACATGTTGACCTACACTATTGACACCAATCCAGAAGACTTCCACATTGGCCTATATTAATCACTCAATTCAAAAAGACTTCAACACTGAGAGACACTATTCACAATAAATTTACCAGACTTACACATTGGCCTCAGCTGATCCACCAGCTCCTCTTTGCTCCATTCTTTGCTGCGCAACTCGTAAGACACAGGCCTTATAGAAGGCTTGGCTGCCTCAGGGTAGGGAACATTCAGGTAGTGGATGAGAACAATGTTTGGGTTCTGGAGAGGTGAAGCCAAACACACACAAAAAAATATATAGGAGCTACGTCAGCATTGTCTAATTAAAGTGATATGGCACTACTAGCAAAGAATACTAAAATGCTTTCTTTTGTAAAACAACTAGGGAGAAATTTAAAAAAAAAAAAGAAAGTGGTAGAAAAAGAAATGCAGAGAGAAAGACAGAGAGAGTGAAGGCTGTGTTTTAGTTGATATAATAACTTAAAGAAAAATAAAATAAAGAAACGGAAAATAGACAAAAGTTCATGAATTTAAATCACCTGAAGTAGCCAGTAGCATCGCCGGTGGAACGTTGGTAAAATTGCTGAATGGACGTAGGAGCCATAGATACACTGGGGGAATGGACAATATGTAAGGATATGAATTAATGAATTGTGATCAAACTTTTATCAAGGTGCAATGTTTAATAAAACTTTCTTTTTTCTTGGTTTTCTAAAAAAAGAAACAAGTGAACAAAAATACAGACACTTCAAGACAGCCATTTTCTAAAAATAAAAAATAAATAAAAATTTTAAAAAAGAAACATTTAAAATTAAACAAGGATTAAAAAGATTTATAAAAATCCTAACTTATCAATTATCTACAAACTAAAATGTACGTTTTATCTGGAGCAATTCAACTTATTCAAAACGCCAAGAAAGATACATATCCTTCACCAAACAGACACCTTTAAATTAATTTCTTTGGAAGGGTTTTAGGCCGGTATACATACACACAAAATGCTCAGTCAACTCTAGACATAAACATTTTGTCAAAAACTCACTCCAGTCCAAAAATAGCCAATTTCTGCAAACTTAATGCCAAAGCATTCTAAGATGTTTCTTTATTCCATGCCATGCCTAAGGCAATTTCTATATATAAAAGTAAAAGCCATCTCATTTGTTACTTTGTTATACACATATACCCAACCCAACGGATAACCTCATGATTTATCCCCCTGTTTAAACACCAATTTCTAATTGAACACACACAGACACACAGATGTGAAAAGTTTGACCAAATACCTCCAAGCCTTGGACTTTGAGTTTCATGTGGTCCTCCCGTATCGTGCTCCCGTTGCGCCTTTTCTTCCAGCAGTAGCCGTCTCTGCGGTAGAAGACAACCTTCCTGTTGTAGAGCAGCATGGAGCCACTGGCCGGTCTGAAAAATACATAAAAATTATTTCTCAAGAAATCTTACAAATTGAAAATGTGTTTCTATTTACTTAAAAGTTTTATTAGATTTTAGCTCAAAGGTTTGTTTGGTTGTTGCTTTGCATCCAATGTCCACACTATATAGGCTATATAGTTGATCGACCCCAAGGCTAAGATCTGACAGTTCACCGTTCACACAGAGGTGGAGGGATCCATTCCTCAACCAGTAGGAGATGAATTTGGACGATTACATTTTTGACAGATCTTGGGTTTCGAACCAGGGTCACCCCGATTAGGGTAAAAAAATTATGATCACAAAAGAATATGATTGATTGAAGTTTCATTTCTAAACGTCTAACGTCAGCAACTAGGCTATAGATCCTGTGGACTGATCCCAAATCTATTGTATGGGACTTTTATTAGAAGCAGCGTCAAAGAGACATAGAGAGGATACCACCAGCAAATGTTTAACTTAGTCACATTAACACAATCTTTATTTTTTCACCAGAAATTATTTTTCATCACAAGTAAACCTAAATTGAAGTTTATGCTTACCTTATTTTTTGAGGCAGTACAAGCCATTCTTTGTGATGATCAAACGCAATCAAAATGGATGCTATTTCCTGAGCAAAATAGAGGGGCGAAAATCATATATCATGCATATTAAAAAAAAACTTTTAAACAAAAACACAATAAAAATATTATTTGGGTTTAAATAAATGTAAAGCTTTCCTGAGAATGCACTAAAAAGGTTCATTAATGCTCTTTGTAAAACAATATTTTGTTTAAAATGTATGCCAAAACAAGATAAGAGCACCACAGTCTCCTGACCCTGTACTTTTTTTTTCATTTATCAAGAAAATAAGATGACATTTTTTATGCTCTATAAATCTTTAGATTTAACCAGTCTGACAAAACAGGATTATAACTTGCGCTAATCTTTGCTCTGAAGCCATCTCCTTTGTGAGCATGTTTACTTCACTTTTCTTTGGTCCATTCAATGGTAAATATAAAAGAAAAACCACAGAGAGCATGCAGTTATTGGGTTTGCAACAACTGATCCAATACATTTTTATATTTCCAAACCCTAAAAACTACAACAGGAATGATTTTTGTTTTCACGTTCAATATGAGGACAAAAAATGCTCACTTCATTAGTGTTCCACCTGTGTCGGACACTGATAAACTCCTGCGCTGGTGTGATCTTTTGCAGCTGGGCAGGAAGCTTTATGTTTGAAACACACCCTGATCAAAATGTGAAGTTTTGTGTTATAAAGTCATCAACATGGTAAATTCCCACACACAATATATCAGTATGACTATGAGAGCTATAGATGCTTGTTAAGGTAAATGCTCATAACATGTAATGTTGTACTGATTGCTCAATGTACTGCTAATGCAGGACACATTTCCCTTGTGGATCAATAAAGTTTATAATCTTATCTTACATGTGATTAGCATGTATGCACCATGAGAGAGAGAGAGAGAGAGAGAGAGAGAGAGAGAGAGAGAGAGAGAGAGAGAGAGAGAGAGAGAGAGAGAGCTCATCACAAAATGTTCTATCCAAACCACACAAAAAAAAAATTCTAATCATGTCTACGAGTTCCTATTTAAAAACTGTCATTTTTATGCATGGTAGTTTTAATAGATAAATAACATCATAACATTTACAGTTGTCTTTTGATCAGTCACTTGTTGAAAAAGATGACTGCATACTCATTCCACAAAACCTTTTCTTAGATAATTTTGCACATACAATGATACATGCACATGTATCTCACCATTTGTATCATCACGAGGGTCAGCCGCAAGATTGAGCTGGTCCATCTTGTGGCATGTACAGGGGGCTTTGTGCTGCCCCTTCACTGTCAGGCGGGCAAATACTTCATGATGGATCCATCCTTATTTTAGTCTCCAATTTCAACTGATGAGATATATAAAATTATTCATAGAAAGTTCAATAGGTACAAAACCGCAGGCACAAAACAATAGAGGGCCTACAATAGATATATATAGACTAAATATTTCAATATATAAATTCTGTTTAATTTTTTTTAAACCTATTCTTGTTGTTATTAGGCAGCACCATCTAAGATTACCAAGTTCAGCTTCCTGGTAACAGGAGCATCCATGTTTGTTTACATACTTTTAGCCAAATGCAGGCTGGGCAGAGGGGTTATTAGCCTTGTAACTCACTATATGTCAATTTCTCTCAGATATTTGAAATCTTGTACAGTTGTAGATAAATGCATTTTTGAATTAATTTTTTTTTTATAAAGTGATGTTTCCAAATTTTTTGTAAATAAAAAAAAAATAAAACCAACATTATCAACACCCACACATCACATATAATTTAAAGACATATTTAAAAAAAGCAGTCTTTGGGAAAAGACAAGACAACACCAGGGAGAGTCCGAATCAATTATCTTGATTTCGTTCTCATGTATCAACCTACCCCCCCCCCCCCCTTTTGTCTCCTTCACATTATTTCATCTAAGGAATTAAAATAAATTATGAAAAAAAAATCACAATGCCATGCAAGTAGACCAATGTTTCTTATAACAAATTACAGATTTTATGTAATCGTATAATCTACACTAGAGGCCTCCTTTAAGACCATTTATTATCATCCATTTATTTTAATAAGATCGAGTACATATATTTTAACTCATTAAAGTCATCTTCAGGGTCAGCACTGTGCCACTATAAATAGAAATATCAGCAATCATCATAAAAATAAAAAGAAATAAAGCTTGGTTCAAACCCAAAGAAAGCTTGGTCTAGTCCAAAAACAGGCGCAATGCAAGATAAACTTTATAAATGCTAGCAAGAGCTGTCTCAGTGGGGAATCCTGTGGTTATCGTTATCTAATTGAAAATCTGTAACTCGTGTCCATTATTTGTCAGAAACACTTGCAATTTATTATTTATAGATCTCACATATTAATCTTGGTCTAAACCTGAAGTTTTGTAGAGCAGAAGAGGTACAGAATCTAGAATCTATAAATCTAAGTCTATCTAGATTAGATCTGCCGTCTGGAGGATTCTATTTGTTTACACTTAGCAATCAGCTGTAACACCGCCCCAGTAAACCCATTCACTTGACGGCTCATGTATATGAAGACTGGTGTGTGTTAGATCCATATAGGGTCCTTGTTTACTTGGTGTTTTGTCTTGATACAAATTAGTTAAAACCTTTGCTTACATTTAGATCTTGTATAAGTAAGGGAGCTCCCAAATATAATCAAGAGATAGATAGATCTGTACCTGTTTCCGTCTTCATCGATCTGTATTTGCAGCTCCAGTGCGCATGTCGAACAGGAAAACGAGCAGAAATACTCGATAGGGAGTTAGTTTAGTTACCGTAATCATAAAACAAATGTTTAAATTAAACTTGGAAACTGTATTGAAATTAATGAATAGCACAAATTCGCACAAATTAATGTCTTGAGTCTCGTTTTATTACTGTATTATCTCAAATTATACGATTCACACACAATTACCTGCACTACACAATTGATTCTCACAGTAAAGGGGATCAACTATGATGGATCAAGAGAACTTAGAACTAGTTGGTGGGCGGTTGAAGCTTTAATATTGTTTTATACAGATAGTCGGTCACTCATAATGCTGAATACGATACTAAATGCAGAGTTGTTGGGTGTTGTTGTTTTTCGACTACAATAATCGTACAAAGTATCTGCCTTGATAGCGTAACCCATAACTGTGGCTGACAACTTGATAGTTTCACTTTTACTCGGCGAATGTAACATCAGCCTACTGAACATAGGCACTAAACTATTATAAATCTCTTATAAATCTTCTAAGGATCTCTTCAAATTCGAGTGTACTTAATTCATAGTGAAATTCAGCTTGTGAGTAATATTGCGAATCAGTTTATTTATTTCAAGCAAACTGATTAATCTAGATCTAGATTTAGACTAATCTAGAAGTCTAGTTAGCTTCGCGCCTTCATGAATGGAGTTTCCCTGATCTGTATCTATAGAATCTAGATCTAAATCGCTGTATGGTGTATACACCTGCATTCCATATGGTACATCTGTCTAGTGGCAGTAGCGTGTACCCGACAACTTTTTAAAAAGCCATCCGAGAATTAAGATTAGTTCTGTAAGCTTGTAGAATTTTCTATCTGTAGGTATAGATCGAATAATTTTGTATTCAAGAGGCACATTTTGTAAGTATGACACGAAGTTAAATGAAATAACAAAGTTAAAGAATCAATGAACTTGAAAGAATGTCAATCTCAAGGGCTCTTCTATGTGTACAGTCTACCTGCTTAGCAGCCTTATAGAACAGGTTCATAGCAGATTGATTTAATACTATTGCCTAAATAACATTAGTCTAAGAGCATCCTAGAATTCTCCATTAAAAAAAAGATGTTCTTGTATCTATAAATTGAAGAACAATGAACAGGCCTTAACGGGCCTCAAACATTGAATATGTCAAGTCAAGTCAAGTCAAGTCTATTACACATGTACACACAGCTCCAGAAGTTATAGAACAGGTTCATAGCAGATTGATTTATAGCCTAAATAACATTAGTCTAAGAGCATCCTAGAATTTCCATTAAAAAAAAGTGTTCACTTGCTTCATTATTTTAACCCTTTGAACCCGTAATCCCGCTACAGCGGGATGTAATTATTTGTCAACTATCCGTAATCCCTCTACAGCGGTATCTGCCTTATTTGACTCTAGGCCGTAGTACCGCTATATCGGGATTTGGAGGGGTATGATCTAACGCGCTATAAATAACTACCAATAAGATTCACATCCTGTTTAAAATAATAAATAGCGTCCATCAGGCATGTTTTTGATGATATTTGAGTAAGAGCAGTGAGGGGCCAGGAATATAGGTCAATGAGGTCAGGGCAATAGGGTTCAAAGGGTTAATATTTTAATTTTTTTCTTTCTAAAAAAATTATGAAAATAAATTCATCAGTATTTCCTATCACCGTTTCAGAATTTCAAAACCTTTGGGATCCTTTTAAAACCTCTTTAGAAACAAAACATGGCCTCCCGAGGAGAGCAGGAGACAACAAAGTTGAAGCAAAATCTTGAGGAGCAACTTGATCGTCTGATGCAGCAACTTTCAGATTTAGAAGAATGCAAGTAAGTCTTTACTTGGTCCCCAGTGGTATCTGTAGCTACTTCATGCACTCAATATCAAGTTCTAGTTCATCTGATGTCCCTGAAAAGTCCCAGTTATGAATCCTGATTATACAGAGCTGCATACCCTCCCGCTTTTGGAGGGATTATCCCGCTTTCCCGTGCACGTGGTGCAAAATCCCGTTTTTTACATTTATGGGACATATCTGGTTGAAAAAATACGTATTTGACGGTATTCACAATTAGAAACTCAATTTAAAAAATACCACAATTTTCCTTCTTGAACACATACCACAAAAAGTAAGTAATAAAAAAAAATACAAGTAGAGATGTGAACATGAATTTTAGTGCGTCTTAAACAGCAGAAATAAATCTTTCGAATGATACTAAACTAGACTATACTCAAAATTAAGAAAGTTATGATAATTGTCTTGGAATTTGTACATTTCCGGACATTTTTACCGCACAAGGCCGAGCAAGCGGTGCCTATCCCCCACTCCCTGCCTTGACCTGTCAGATCTAATTACCTCAGGTGATAAATCTAGGTCTGCCAGCGGCGCGTAGCTACTGACTCGTCTCCTAAGCATGGAGGTAGTTTCAGCCGGTCTTCCCAACTAAATTACTGCCCTGAGCGTTAAAGCAAACAGCCGTGTCCAGTAATCTAATATCCACCACACTTTCTTCCATTATATTGACTACTAGATGTATGTATACACAAGTCCTTGTTTCCTCCATTGTCTCTGTGGGGCCGAACATTAAATTATCAGACTTTTCTTGATGTAGTGCTTGTACTTGTCCACAATATTATAAAGCCATACTTGCTGATGTTGGATGTTTCTTTATCCCCCATTTTACCCGTCCATGGGTCATAATTCTAACTCTAGATTGTTGTGGCCTAAGCTAGATCTATAATTTTCATGAACATATTCTTTCTCTTTTTTTTTTCATAGTCAGAGCATATTTGAATGAAAACATCAATTTAAAACTATCAGTATGCAACACATCACATATGAACAGGGTAATGGGGTGTAGGGTTTTTCACCTTTTATGAGAGATGGAAAAGAACACCTTTTTGTTTCATCTTTTTAACTGTGGAAAAGAACATCAGTTTATTCCACCTTCTATAAACTGTGAAATAGGACGCCACCATCATCTAGAAACTTAGTGTGGTCATATCAAAATTTTATTTCATCTTGTTTATTTAAGAGCCTAAAAAGAGAGAAAAAAAAGGGAATGGGTGCCTCAGAAATAGTTTATATGAAGCCATGGTTTTTAAATTATATCTTAAACCTGTAGGGTTTATCTTAAACAGGTTTCACTGTGTAAATTAAGCTCTCTTACAGAGCCTTTCCATGGGAGCTTTTAAAATGTTTGGCTTATTTCAACAAAATTGACCCTATCCATGATTTTTCAATGTCGGGCATTGGTGAAAAAAAAACAAAGAAAAAAGGACCCCAAATATTTTTTTAAACATACCTTAAATGGGGGGAAATTTTCTTTAAAATACTCTAGTTTAATTTCTAAATCTTACTATTTATATAACTGAGGTGACAAATTGTGTCAGAACCTAAGGAATTTCGGACGGTTTTCTTTCATGTGCCTGCTGACATTTTTTAAATATGAATAGTCTGGGGATTTTTAGTTTTCTCCCTAAATTTAGCAAACCCTCTCTTCCCCCTTCTCCACCCATCTTTCCTCCTTTTTCTGATTATTCTTCTTTTTGTATTAAATACTCTGTAATTAGTAGTTTTGGCGGATTTGCTGAGCAGTACTAATCATAGTTTCATCGCATCATTTCTGATGTCCAGAGCTGATCTTGAGCCTGAGGAGTATGAGGAGACAAAGAGTGAAACTGTAGAGCAGCTGAAGGAGTTCCAAGAGAACCTCTCCAAGATGCTGCAAGGCAACCTCAGTCTGGTGGATGAATTGAACAGTATGCAGCTGGTAAACACTCCATTAAAAATCAACTTGATAAAAAACAAATTTTCTTTCGCAAACATATATATAGACAATAATAATGTTGAGAGAAGTCAATACATGTTTTGTAACAAACTTAACATTTCTGGATAAAATTTATTTATTTACTTTGAGATCTGAGAACCTGTGCCTTAATTTGTTTTGAACCTTTTACATATCTTGTTCTATAAGTCTTTCCAAGCTAATGCGACGGTATGGGTGCCATTTGGGGCTAAAGAGATTTTTCAATCAAATTTATCTTTACAATGACGTTTTAATTCCTCCAGTCACTTACTATGGAACAAAATATAGATCATGCTGATTATGAATCAGATTTAGAAGTTGGAGAAACAAAAAATGATTAAGATCAAGAAGCAAGTTCAAGCGTTGATCGGGACAGTCCAAATATAGATCTAGACCTAACGAAGGCTGGGCTGATATTTTGGTGTATGTCGCATATAAAATAGTGCCAAATTTTAACCAAAACCAAAAAATTTAACTTATATCTATTCGCTACACTTTTCTTATACTCTTTTACTCTATTTTTACTTTTCTCCGAGTTGCTACCATACCAAACACACACAAGTAACAAGATAAACAGAAAATTTCCAATTTTTTAAGTTTTAATACTAATTTTCTTCTCCATTATTTTTTTTATTAAAAAAAAACCACATAAATTTATATATTTTCTCCAATTTTACTTAACCTTTGTAAAGAAAATTATTGCAAATAATAATAAAAAAGCTTTTAAATAAATTAGTCGGAAGGGAATTAGAGTAATTTCCCTGGCTTTGGGTTGGAAAGACATAGAGTGCACTGCTGTGGTGTTTTAAATACTGAACATGAGCCTCATCTTTTCAGGCCATACAAGCTGCTATCAGTGATGCTTTCAAAACCCCAGAGGTCATCCGATTGTTTGCCAAGAAACAGCCAGGGCAGCTCAGAA
>RQTK01000413.1:236154-280892 GCA_003991915.1 Elysia chlorotica
GAGGATCAAGCAAGCTGGTTTGAGTGGTAGAGCATTGGCTTTCCGTTCAGGAGGTCAAAGTTTGAGCCCACAATCAAGGAAGTTTATTTTGTTAGATTTGTTACCCTACTATTTGGGTTCCTATTAGTATAAACAATAAATAGAGCGCTTGAGATAAGAATTCTGGTGTTCCTTTACTGTATTTATGGTAATGTCTATGCCATAGATATGCAAATCTAATTGTTAGAGCAAAGGTTTTTTTGCTCAGGAGGGAACTTGTAAGCAGATTAAAATATTGAAAATTTTAATTTTTTGCTTTAAGGAAAACCTTGTTGATTGAATAGTATTTTATGTTATTACTATTATTATTAATTATTATTATTATTATTATTATTTATGAGTATGAGTATCGCAGAGCGGCAGTCTGAAAGCTTTTGAAAAAGTCTCAAGTGATATTGGTAGGCTTTTGAATAAATTTGGAAAAGCTATTGTCATAGTGGTTATCTATATTATTTCTTATAATTTAGTTTGAATTTTAGTTATGTAGTCAGTGTGTACAAAACTCTTTCTGGGCAATATGTTTTCTCCCCTTTCTGAATAGCACACAGATAGTACTAGCGCAGTGGAAATCTTTAAATGTTTTTTTGTCAGTATTTTTCATTGGCTCTTTGTACATAGCTACAGAGGCAGCATTGATGCAGTAACTGACAAAGAGCGAAATCTTGTTTCATCTGGTGTTTTACTTTAGTATCAGGATTCTCAAACCAAGAAGGACAACTATGAAGCTCAATGGTAGTGTGTGTTGCTTATTTGTGGGAGGACGTTAGTTCAATCCCCAGACAGGAAGCCTTGTTTCCAACAGCTTTTGTTTGTGTTTTGTATAATGTGACCCACTGAGAGTAAAACAAATATCCTGACATTCATTTTCTGTCAATGTGTGGCAGCAGGTAAAATTTTCAGGCATTGGTCCTGAGCACTGGAGACTGAGGTAGCTATCTTCACGTGGTAGAAAAAGGAGGAATAAAAGATGAATGAAGCCCCGTTACCAGTGTCAGTTACTCTGCACTCCACAGTGCCCAGTCCGGAGTTGCCAAGCCAGTGAAGTCGCTGAGCGCAGGGCTTGTAGTTTTCTCGCGGCGAGGCAATCCAGTGGCGCGCCATGCTTTATAGGCCAAAAAATCTATTCTTAAACAAACATTAATTTTGTTTTTTCTTTTTTGTATAAGTATGTTGCATAAATTAAGAAAAAAAAGTACATGTATATAAATGTATGATTTTTTTTAAATTATTATTATTCACCCTAGTCTTTCTCTTCTTTCTGTTGTATAAAGGGTCTGGAGAACAAGTGCTGGCTGTGGCTGGCTCACAAGTTGCCAAGGCAACCAAGTGATGAGATTGGCATCACAAGAGCTTCCTGAAAACAGGCTGGGCTTTAGCGCTTATGTTTATGCTTGGTAGTATTCTAATGAGAAAGCATATTTGGTTGTTCTTAGGTTAGATTTGTTTCTGGTTTGTTTTTTTTTTTTAGGTTTCAGCCTTAGATATTGTACTGTTTTGTTTGGTTTAGTCTAAGAGTTTTTACTGTTTTGTTAGGTTTAGTCTTAGATTTTATACTGTTTTGTTAGGTTTAGTCTTAGATTTTATACTGTTTTGTTAGATTTGGACTGTGATAGAGCAATAGAAAAATCAAGCCAAACTGGAGGGTTAGTTCAGGTATCCCCTCTTTGAGATTGACAAGTGGCATAGCTCACTTTAAGAAAAGAATATTTAAAATGTGATCTCCTCCCCTTTTTCCTCCCTCCTCCCTCTGTTTGTAGAACAAATGACACTATTGTTTTTCTTTGATTCATTAAAAACAAATAACAAATTTTAATTGATATGTCACCAAGAGGTGGATACTGATTCAATAAAGAAATAGATATGCTTATGTCAAAATGGCTTATCTTAGGGATATGCCATTTTGCTAACCCACTGACGATTTGTTGATCAAATCTATGAGATTCATCAAAAAGTATAAAGCTTTGGCTTGGAGTTGGAGTTAGTTGTACTTTGTATGTTTTGTATGTTTTATGCATCATATTATATTTATATTATTTTTTTTACACACTGTAGCTAGTTTTACACACTATGACATTCTTATGTTTAAAAAATTGCTGTTAAGCAGATGTGTTTGTTGAAACCTAGATAAATCACAAATTCTTTTTCCAAATGATAAAGATATTGCAACAAATTTCATTTCTTACGACAAATCAACATTAAAAAAGAAATATTCATGATTGAAGTTCACCATTTAGAGCCATCAATCATCTCCAGTTTAAAATTGTTTTTTATGTTTTAACCTGTGAGTGTTCTTTGTATAGGTTGATGAGACTGTATTTGTGATAAGATGAGGTTAGTATGATTTTGAAATATACAATCTTTAAGTTTTATTCGATTTTCATGAGTTATTATGACTGGCTGTGACAGTGAGTTAAAAAGAAGGGTATTCAACAATATGCGAATCATCAAATAGAATGTTGCCGTTTTTCTTTTGAATTCCCAATTTCCTATCATTTTTCTGTTTAACCTTTGTTCCATTATTATAAAATAAGCAGAAAACATTCCTATATCTATACTTATTCGGATGTTTGTGCATGTATGGGTGTGTGTGTTTTGTCATGCTCTTTTTTAGTCAGAAATCAGTGATGTGATTATCTTTGTGCCTTTGATTTCCATATTATATATCCTTGCACACAACATCTAAACCAGGTAGACTGAAAGCTTAAACTTTTAAGGGGCTTTTACAGCTCTAATTCCTCCTCCCCACCACCATTCCGACTTGCCTGCCGTGCACATTGCCCTATCAAAAAAGGCTCAAAGAAGGATAAGCAATTTGGGCTCTCACTCAGTGCTGCTGGTATAGAAGTCAATTGCCCTTGTAGCTGTTTCATCATCTTTCCCTAGGATTTGTGTAAATTATGATTCCTGGACTTTAATGAGATGACCTGATAGTGTTGTGTACATTTCAGTCACTGCAGAACACAAAAAATGTGTAATGGCTACTGATATGATTTCTAAGTAAAGTAAACATTTCTATAGCTGATAGCATATTGGTGACCTATTGGTTGGCTATGTGTCAGTAAAACGTGATAAAAGTCCTTGTGTCCTTGCTCTATCTCTTTGTGGCAGCAAGAAAAATTCTCAGAATTTAGTCTCAGTACTTGTCCTAAAGATAGCCTTGTTGCCGATGTTAGGCATTTCGAAACCAACCAGCATGAGGTATTGTACTGGGAGGAATAAAAAATTATGTATTTGACTACTGTCTTTAGATGATCATCACAAATAGAGAAACTGTTTATATATATGTAATTGAAACGTACAGCAGAAGCTAGCTCTTGTTTGAGTAAAGCTATAGATTATGTATATTATCATAACATTATTGGTTGCTATTGTGTTGTTATTTATTATTGTTATTTTTATTATTATTATTATTATTATTATTATTATTATTATTATTATTATTATTACATGCATTATGTCTTCCTTGTTTTTCTGAACTTTTTACTTACTTATATCCATGTCTTCCTTGATTGTGCCCAAGCCTACTGTCTAGTGTTTATGTTAGATAAGATCTATGGCTCAAAGGAGGACTCAAAAAGGTTAAGGATAAATTAGTGATTTAGCCAAGTGTATTTTCTTGATAAAATATTTTAGTTTGGCAATCAAATGAGACGTGAAGGTAATGCCATACCATTTAGAGAACAATTTTTGTCATGTTAAAATTACTTTTGAGTAATATTATCTGATGATATAAATACATGCTGTACATAAATACATATATACATGTATTAGATTGTTCAATAATTCTGACTGGTTAGATTTCTTATACATGGAGATTTTTGTTTAAACCTTAATCATAATTTGTTTTGTACCCTAGGTCTATATTGGTCTCAATTTTTTAAAGAGCTGAAACATATTTTAGAAATGCATACAATGCCAAAAGAGGAATACACATTTGAGAGAAATTTCCAGTTTTAAGAATCTTAATGTTTGGAGTTGGATTTTTTTGCCAAAGGTATTTCTTATATTCCTTGATGTACAAATAGGCTTAAAAGTGATTAAATCATGGCTGAAGGACGTCAGAGACAACACAAGTTCATGGGATGTTAAGTATTTGAATACTGAATATGGGCTTACGTAAGGAAAGATATAATTATGTACTGATGCTTTGTTATGTTTCATCTTACTAGGCTGTATGTACCCAGACCTCTCTAGCCTACACAAGATTTCCAATGCAATTAAAAAGGGAGGAATAACAGTGTTGCATCAAAATTATGAATTATCAATGGTACTTAAAACTTACTGAAGTGCAATATATTTTGATTGTCTGCCATATTTGTTGTATTTAAATAACTCGATCATTATTACCATCACGCATAGTTTTATATTTTAAAAAAAAAGATCATAATAAAACTAACAATTGTAATGATCGTGATGTAAAACAAAATGCTATTAAATCAAATTGAACATATCTAATATTGTTTTTGTTTTGTTTTGTTTTTTAAAGTAAGTTTTCCCATATAGTTATAAACTGTGATCCTGCTATTGATACAGTGAAACCAACTGGATCCTTATTTTTTTTTTATGGTAATCCATAAAGTTACCGAAAATTAGCATCACTGATTGATATAAATGTTACTCAAGAATTCATACATTGAAAATGATACTTGTCCTGTGGAAACCTGGAAAATTAGATACATTTGTAATTTGGATTTCTTATGAAGACATTAAATTTTTTGCAAGAGGATAGTTTCTCCTTTTCCCTTCGGCTCTATTAGATGTGACTAATTATTCAGTCTTTCTGGTTTGATTTTCTTAATTCAAAGCTGGCACCACTGATAGGATTTTAGAAAATACTGCATGTATCTGCCAAGCAGCATTCAATGCTTATTGCTGCCTAAGAAAAAATTGGTTAGGGAGAAGGTTGCTATGGAAAGAAAACAATGAGAAACTCCCATAAATGCGATATATTTCAAATAAGGAAAGCATCCGTCTACCACATTTTTGATCGTTCATAAATGTCCCCTTCTTTTAATATAAATTCTCTTAATTCAAGTGTTGATTTAATCCATAGCAAATAAAATTATTAGGTTTCCATGGTATATATATATATATATATATATAGAATATCTTTTGACTTGAGGGAATAGATTTCGACCTGCTGTGAAGTACACACAGTTTTATCATGAAAGTATTCCAAGTGTAACCAAGCCAAAATTCACTATTGAATCTGGCAGAGTAGAACTCATTAGCTTATTCATCTTCTACATGATTCACACTGTCACAAGTTAGCTAAAACTTAGCTCTCTACCTCTAGGGGTACTTATCAAGACTCAATAGTTTATATTAAATCACATTTTGATACATTTTCATAAGAAAAGAACAATGTTGCTTTATAAATTTATTCAAAGGAGAACACTAAAAATATAAAAAGATTGAAGAAGGTTCAAAGTGGGACAGTAAAGTTCAATACCTTTTATTTTTAATGGGTTGAGGGGATAGGATTATAAATGGTGCCAACTCTTTATGTAGACTTAAGTGGAATCCGCTGAAGATAATCTATGGCTTTATATGAAATTTTCACGAGGCACCGATTCCCGTTTTTTCTCTAACTTTTAGCTTTTCCCAAGAGTCCTATTCTACACTATGTTCAATCACCAAATTGAAAAGCATTTAATTATATATCTGCTTTTTTTATTTGATCAACTTAGAGGTGGAGCGGTTGGCACCTTGTTTTATTTTTTAAAAATATGAAACAAAAGGACCTAAGAAAAGATTTATTTTTATTTTTATAAATCTTTAATCAATAAACATATATTGATAAATCATGGTATTGAAAAGAATTTGATCAAGATAAATGTGCAAAGATCAATTTATTCTCATAAGATATTCAGAGCAACAAAACAAAAAAAATCAGCTTCATGAAAATTGTGAATTTAACATGATAAACCTATGTTCTTTGGGGATCAATCTTTAGTGACAGTTATTGCACAATTTTTTGTGCCATTATTTTACTTTCACCTGACCCCCCCCCCCCTCCTAACACACACACACATCCACTGCCAGTATTAACACACGCTAACTCCCCTTGAGCATTATGGGATTAACATTAAACGTTTCAAATTAAAAGCTCAGTGCAAAATTCAGGGTACAAATTAACAAAATGAGTCTACATGTCACATGAAAATAAAGGACCCATGGTATCTTGGTGTAGTATGGCAACTCTTTGAACAGTAAAAGTACCGCTGAAACAAGTAAGATACAAAACATGACTGCATTGCTTAGGTACTTATTTGATTCAAGACAATATTCTGGGTATACAAAATGTACCCAACATGATTATACCCACAGGAGTTACAGCCGCTATTTAACATTTAACCACTGCAGGAAAATTCAACAACAAAAAAGCAGATCGAGTGAACAAAAAACACAATGTTGGATTTATAACAAAAAAAGAAATATTTGAAAGATACAAAAAAAAAAAAAACTGAAGGTTAAATTGGGTAATTTCCTGAGAAAATAAATTGTGGTAACATTTGGATATATAATGTCGAAATAAAAGTTTCATTGTAATATTAATTCAATCATTATGGAGATAAAGAACACACAGATCTAAAAGATTAGCTTGTATAGGTAAAACTATAACTGATATTTGGTATCAACAGTTCCATTAGGATATACAATGCATCCCTCAGATTCCATGAGTATTATTTATTCATCTGCACCCCTCCCCCACACACGACAGAAGGAGTGCTGTGGTTAAAGTATCAGCATCTGAAACTGGTGGTCCGAGGTTCTAGTCCCTCTCTAGCCACCACTTTTCCCCATAATAGTCTCGACCCCTTATAGGACTTATTTGAGACCTGAGAGACATTAGACTAGGAGAGGGCTCTCTTGCTCAGACCAAAGATTACCTCTATAGTGGTTCTTCAGTAGCAAACTAAAGTTGAGAGCCCAAAATCGATTAAGACGTTTCTCTTTTTGTAACTGGAATAACTTGAGACAGTCAAAGAGTAAGGAAGGAGACATATTTTATCAATACAATGTAGTCCGCTCCCACACTTTGGAAGGCTCAGAATAAATCAGAAAACATGATTGTATGTATGTTAACGTACTAATCTTTCTAATATATACATTGTTCAAACCATGTCAGATGAAACTGGTAATCATGCAGTTAGTTATGATGCATTACATAATTACAGTATGATCATTATTCATTATGTACATTTTTTGACATTACATATAAATTCCCTGGGGAAAAAATACACTATTAACTTTTTTTTCTTTTTTAATAATTTTGAACATGACAATGCATTGCTCTAAATTGTTCATAATTAAATTCCGTGGCGAAAAAAAAATAGTATTGATTTTTTTCTTTTTTAATAATTTTGAACACGACAATGCATTGCTCTAAATTGTTCATACCAAGTCAGATGGTTGTGTAATGTTTAGTGCAAATCATTCTCAATATGAATTCATAAGTCTTTTTCGGTCCTTTAAAAATCTGAATCATTTTAATATTTTATAAATGAATATTTTCAATATATTTGATCTATATAAAATTTTTGAGAAGATACATTTTCAATTCTTAAAACTGGTTTTTAACAAGGATATTCCCTCATTAAAAAAAAAAAAAAGGTGAACACACTTTAACAGGAAAAAATCTTCCACTTATTGCCCTTCTAACTTCATCTTCATTTTGGCAAGCTCTCGTCTGCGCTTTGCTTCACGATATGAGTTAGATCCCTTGGTTGAAGATTCCGACTTTTTTATCTTGGAAAGGGGTTGATTCAGGGGCTCTTCCTTCATTATATCCTCGTGCTCCTTCCCCCACAAGTTGAACTGATGGCCTGGAGGGAAAAATAAGATAAGATATTATTTTATAAGTCCACGTGAGAAATTGGGCTTGGTTACAGAATAGAATATGTACAGTGTATTCACAATTTACAAAACTCACATGCATTTGCACAAATGAATTCTGGTATCTCTCAATGAGGGTTTTATGTGAGAGAAGTCTACCACTACATGATGAATTTGTCATCTTCAATTAGGGGAAACAAACCAATAAAATCATTGCTTACAGCGCAATGGGACGTTAAGCAACCATGTCAACTCCTACAATATGTTCTAATCATTTTATAAAATATCAGGTCCTCTGGGAATAACAGATCAGAGTTGAGTTTTTTTGTTGTTGTTGCTTAATGTGCAACATCAGCACTATATAGGCTATATTTTAGACCGGCCTTAAGACTGAAGTCGGACAATTTTACGTGCTACTACAAATGAGACAGGACGGGGAGATCTGGACTCCTGGGCTCAGCCAGATATGGTATACTAACAGCGACCCAACTAGTTGAGGACAAATTCGGAAAAATAAAGTTTTTACCTATCATGCCAGGGATGCTTTAGAGATAAAGGCAAGGCCTGTAAAAATTTATTAAAGTCTAATTTTCATTGCTTCAATACATTTAGGTATTGATTCATGAGGTTCTTCTTCTCATTAATATATATTTTGAAGAAAAAAGTGTGTTTCGTCAAAAAATGACGAGAGATAATTGCTTATGGTTGACAAACCTACGCAGAAGGCTTACTATGGTTTAATTATCATTATTATTATTATTACTACTACTAATATCATAATAATGATGATCATTATTACCAATCTATATCTATATTATTGGTCATGGTCTTTGTGCCCTCCCAAATCGAGGTTTGTGTGCCATATGTTTCCATGTCAAACAATCTTGCGCCAGTCATGTAAATCTGCATTGCTTCAAAATTAACTATAAGAAATAGACACAAAGGAACAAAAAAAGTATAACTCACCCATGGTTGAAAGAAGTATGTCTCCTGTATTGTTGAACTTGCAAAGCTTAGAAGAAAATAAATTGAGTTTTTCAGTTACAAAAGATGCTAACAAGCACACACACACAAAATTTACCACATCAAAAGCATTAAAGGCCTTCCTAACGACATAAAAATTCTTTGCTTCTGAGGTTAAGATCAAAGACTGCAATAGACTTATATCCAATAATCACTTTTAATTAAATAATATAGTTTTTTTTATGTAAAACCAAGAGAATTTTTTTTTATGGATTCAGTGTTTTGGGAAGGGATTCATTACAAAGGGAAATAAGTTTGTTGTCGGGCTCACCGATACTAATCCATTGTAACGCGAGTCCTTCAGCTCATAGTTCATTTTCCCAGTCTGTGCATCAAACATATCAATAGTTCGATCATTTCCAAACTCAGGGTGGAGTACATCTCCTGGGTAACGCCCGATTACAATTTTGTCTGTCAAAGGGTGCCATGCAGCCTGTGAAATGTTTGAAAAAAAAAATTAATTGGGCATTCAAAAGTGGTATTAACACAGACTTCTCTACTTAAGCACATGCCTTGTAAGTGAATGGTTGTCCAAATTACAAATTTTTCTATTTGATCACAGTTTTTTAATTTCTAAATTTCTCAAAACACACAATAAGTTCTTCCCAATCATTTGTATATTTGTAGAGACTACTGCATTATCAACTCAAATGAAGGTTTATTTGTTTGGTTGGTTTGTTGCCTAACGTCCAAAGTCAGCACTGTATAGACTTCATTGTGGACGGACTCCTAAACTAAAGTCTGACAATTTTATGTGCTGGCACACAGAAGACAGTGCAGGGAGACCTGGTCTCCTGTCTCAACCACTTACATGAGAATAAAATAGGTCGACTCATTTCAAGAATCGTGAAGTGGGTTTTCCCAATGCTGATGACGGCCCTGTCTTTGTACTTGGAGCAATAGTTGTCACGGATTCAAAAAATCATGCACTAATCTCTCACCCTTAGGACTAATCAGTTTGTGATTAAGGCCTTTGACTGAAGAACTTGACATGATCTCAGTCATCCACTATTTTATGCAAGAGTTTGGCAAGAGCTGTATTGCACTTTCAGGGCTTAAACTGTTAGTACCTACTTATTACTTTCTTTTTTTATTCATAGTTAAAGAAAACTTTGAAGTAGGAATACACGAGAATTGAGCCTTTAGAAATCAGGGAAGAAAAAAATTGTTGTGTTACAAAAGATTTTATTACTGTAAAAACGTATAGTTCTTTTTTAACTTCAATAATTCGTATTTCCCAACCCTGACTCTAAAAGTGATTTAGGCTTTGGTTGGAGAAAGCCAGAATCTCTACTAGATTTTTAATATCTCCAATATCTCAAGAAAGATCCTACACAGTTGGGATAAAGGAAACAACCATTCTAATTAGGAGCTAACAGCACTATCCTTGAACCACATCTTCCCACTGTTCACCCTTTTCAAGCCCCAATAATAGATTCTTCAATTAAAAGGATAAAATCCCATTTTTGTAGTTAATATAGATTAAGCATTATATTGTGTCAAATATTTATAGAGCTAAAGTAGGTTAAGCTTGAGCTTAATTTGTGTTCTTTTGATTTCTTTACCTACCTTGTGCGGAGTTAGATATCTAAAGAATCTGTGAGGGTGGATGATGGTTTACCTACCTTGTGGGGAGTTAGATATCTGAAGAATCTGTGAGGGTGGATGATGGTTTACCTACCTTGTGGGGAGTTAGATATCTGAAGAATCTGTGAGGGTGGATGATGGTCGACTCAAGGTGCCAGAAGGGAGCACGGTACACTCTGATCTCGTCATGCTGGTCAGTGGTCAGAAGGCGCAGTCCATCAGTTTGGCTAAAGTAGGCTGTAACGAGAGGGTTGAGTTTCGTTGGTTACTTAACGTCCAAAATCAACATTATATAGGCTATATTGTGGACGGACCCCAAGACTTATGCCTGGCAATTTTATGTGCTGCAACACAGAGACAAAGCGAGGATACCTGGACTAATGTTCCAGCCGATCACATTATACTCTTACCGACCCAACCAATAGGGGACAAAATCGGATCAATAGAGTTTTTACCAACCATAGGTTTCAAACCGCAATCTCCCACTTAGGGGACCAACGCTCTACCACTTCCGCCAATTTGTCTCCTCTTGCTACAAAGAGAGACAGATATGAAAAACCTCATAGGTTTGTGAGGAGAAAATGGCTGCATTAGTAACCGAGAGTGACATGACACAGCTTATTGGCGATGTAACGGCGTAGCTTGGGTACATAATTTGCATATTTTACATATAAACTTACGTTATTTTAAGGGTTGATTTAGATGAAATTCATGCTGAGGGGCTTCAAATTTTAAAAACATTCTTTTTTAAAAAGGGTGATAGGTTGAAGGTAGGGAAGGAGGAAAGAGAAAAGAGAGAGAGAGAGAGAGAGAGAGAGAGAGAGAGAGAGAGAGACAGACAGACAGACAGACAGAGACAGAGAGAGACAGAGAAACAGACAGACAGAGAGAGAGAGAGAGACAGAGAGAGACAGAGACAGCTTTACCACTGTTGACTCCTTTCTTGTGAAGGAGTTCTTCCACGGGACGAGGCTTGCCCTTGACCTCTCGTATCATGCGCAGGTCCCAGACGCGCACGCTGTGATCGAGCGAGGCTGTGCACAGAATGTGAGGTTCTCGGGGAGACAACTCAGCATGCGTCACTTTCGCGGAATGGAGCCGGAGTTGCCAAATCTGACATGGAAAGCAAAAAGCAGTGGGGTTTAGTATACATAAACATTTTATCTGGTGTGTTAAGATGGGGGGACTAATTATGTCAACTATCATGTTAATAATAATAAAATTGATAACAGTAAAAAAAAAAACAAAAAAAAACAACAACAACAACAATAAAAATAATAATAATAATAATAATAATAATAATAGTAATAATAATAATAGTAGTAAGCTGTTTAAAATTTCCAGTGCAGCAGCACTGATAGAATTTTTGGTCTCCCATTTTTTTTAAGATTTTGAACTTTCTACAAACTCAAACAGCTGAGACAAAGAAGATTCACTACTCTGACCATTTACCTCTCTCAAACAGCTGAGACAAAGAAACTCTATTTAATATCTTTTACCGGTTCCCCTGACTTTGAGCACATGAAAGTCAAGCCATTGTTACGCCCAGCCACCACAAAGTCTTCAACGGGACTCACATCCATCGAACAATACCAGAAACTGTTGACAAGAGATGGTGGAGTAACTTTAACTTCAGGATATATATATAAATACATAATGCAGTGTAAATGATGCTAGTCATTGTCTGCAATGAAGTTTTTAGTCGTACTATGTTTATTCAGAGCTTTTCTTTTGTATTGTTTCCTTCTACTAGAACTAAGCTAGCTATGATCTCTATATTACTAGGCCGACTACTGTTACTTTTACTACTACTATAAATTATAGCTGCTTTAACAACTGCTCATTCCTTCTAAAAATTACTATAGTATTACAACTACAACATGCCATTGAAGTGATTTAGTAGGTGTCCCAATTATTTTGTCTCTCACACATGATTTTATTTACAGACTTCTAAACTAAGCGGGGAGCCCAAGTAGAAGTCATTCTTTTTGGTGTAGATGATAATAGACTGCTACATTTGGAGTTTCGAGGTCAAATTTACAAGCTTTTAACTCTTTAAACCCTGGGCTTAATTCCACATTTTGACGGAGGGTTTTGGAAAGATGTAAAATGGGAGAGAGGGTACCTTTTTATTTTGTCTCTATTACTTTTATTATTGAAAGTAAACCTAGAGTGTTGTATATCAAAATGGCCACAAATGAATGAATTTTATGTAAATAAAAAAATTATTGATATATTTTTATCACTTTTTGTGTTTTGTTTGTTGAAATATTATGCAATACGCAAAAAAAAAAAATTCTAAAACCTAACAGTTCCACATACCTGGTCATGAAAAATAGTAAATCCACTTGTAGCTGCCTAGATCTGCTTTTTTTCACTTCACCTGATGCATGTCTTCATGTGTGCAAAGTCTTGTCTTCATAGGGTAATCCGTTTTTGAATAATACAGTAATATAATAAGGCCCATAGGGCTTTCAAAAATCTAAAAAAAAATCAAATTGTCCTCAAAACACATAGCAGTTACACTTGGAAATATTTACACTATATACATCTGGTTCTTGTTGCTTGTCATTGACCCTTGCCAAGATGTTGGGAGGGTTTGCATGAAAGACGGGCTGCACATTTGGAGGTATGGCATGAAGTGCCGCTGAAGCCTCGGTCAGCTGCTCAAACAATTCATTTTTGAACGATTGCAAACCTTTCGGTTTTGTACCTTCTGGTCTTGTAAGGTTGTACAGTATATATGCATTGTTTTGCGATATTTCAAAAAGCCAGTGGAACATCTTTTTCCACCACTTCCTGGTCTTTCTTTGAAATACACCGTAGTATTTTGCAAGTTGATCTGCTAAGTCACACCCGTTCATGGACATTAAGTACTGGTGCACTGCGGAAGGTTTTTGCACCACACCTGATCGCGTTCGAATGGCAATGTCCTCCACTTTGGCTTTGGTGGAGACCATCAGGCAGGGTGTTTTAGCATTCTTGTCTCTCCAGGTGATAACAAGAGCCTCTTTTGTTTCATTGATGAAGTGCTCCTTCTCCTGGTGGCTCAGTTTCAGTGTCTTTATTTCTGGCGGAAATCCTCGTCTGTTGGATTGGATGGTGCCAGTATAGTAGCAATGTCTCCGCAGCAGATAATCCACAAGGTTTCTAGTAGTATAATACCTGTCTGCGAAGATATGATGTCCTCTACAAAGAGGAGCTAACAAGGTTTGAAAAACTTTGATGGCAGACTCGCTGTCTGGATCTAACGAGGGGTCGTACGCTGTCTCCGAGCCAAAGTATGGCAGAAGATTGTACGTGTAGCCTGTCGTGCTGTCGCACAAGCCAAACATCTTGATGTGGAACTTTTTTGGCTTGGCAGCATTGAACTGCCGGTATTTGAAACGGCCTTTCCACCCAACAACCATCTCATCGAGAGAAAGATTCTGCCAGGGGTAAAAAGCTGTCTGAAATCTGGCCAGCAATTTATTCATAAAAGGTACAACTTTTTGGACGCTTTGAGCCTCCGTGTCTGCGCAGTGGAGCATCGTAGAATGGATAGCTTCAAAGCGGTCCCTTCTCATGGCTTCATGGTACCAGGGAGTGTGTTTATATTTGGGTGTGAGAGCCCAATAGTCCTTGATGGCAGGTCTGGGTTGAATGCCCATTGAAATAATAATGGCTAGATAAACTAGCATTTCCTGCCGACTGAGATCAGTCCATTTTGTGTAGACCGAGTTTCTAAGAGCTGGCGTGTTTAGGGCTACTCTGTGTGCAGCATATCTATTTATATTTGTTATCAGGTCATCTACCACCTCCTGTGTGTAGAATGTGAAGAAGTGGTCGAGAGCAGAGTTATTCTGATCTAACTCAGCTTGCAGACCACTGCCATTCTGTGGATTGAGGCTAAAATCCGATGTCGTCTCACCAGCCTCTACTTGCTCCCAAGTATCTGTGTTCAAAGGTCTAGATCTACACCTACTAGATGTGTTTCTAGATCCCCTGGGTCTTCCTCTTGCACCCCTACCTCTTGCTCCTAACCCACTTGTTGAGGGCTGGTTGAGCGGAGATCTAGATCTAGATCTATCTCGACCAACACTAGGTCCAGCGCCGGTGTTACTCTCTCTCTGAGTCAATCTAGATCTAGCCCTGTCTGAGCTTTCACTATTATCAGAACCAGATTCGTCTGATGAACTACTAATTCTAGCTTCTTCGTCACTAGATATATCTTCATCACTATCTCCGAGGTTTGCAAATAAATTCTGAACTTCTTGTCGAGTGTAGCGTCTAGGGCGAGATGCGGCCATGTTGACTCAAAGCAAGAACAAACTGAACTGAGCGCTCGAAAGTCTTTGTTTACAAGTCGATAGTTTCAATTCTAAAAAACCATAGCTGCCAACTTTTGAGAAAGCAAATACAGATTTTTAGCGCGGCTAGTCACTGCAAACCTAATTGATGGCCAAGCTAATTTAGTTCAGCTACCAATATTGACTTTAACAATTGTATGCTTAATCATAACTTTAAAAAAGTATTTTTTTCCTTCCTTTTTTGGGAGTATGTGTGTGCTTTTGTTTTGATCTTTTTCTTTTAAATTTTGTTGATTTTCATCTCTAGTGTCTGAACCACGTCAGCAATATCCAGGCTTTGCATAAACTAAATATAATATTTTAAGAAGGCTGAATAAAGAATGTAAACTTTCTAGCATGCCCAAAGCAACTGGAACTAATACCATTGTCATTGACTGAAGTAACCAGTAGGGTACAAATCCGACATTTAATTTGCCCAGTCGTATGCCTCAGAATTAGATCTAGATCTATAATATCATATGTCAACTAGATTTATAATATAAAGCAACAATCAAGATCTAGATTCACCTTCATTAGATGTAGTGTCACTTCACTTCGGAATGACAGATTAGTTTGTTTGGATGTATGTATTCCATCGGCAATTTAACGGGGAATACCGCAAATCGGATGTCGTCGAAAAGATCGTAAATGTACGAAAATGATCGCAAATCTAGATGTCCATACGGGTAATTAAAATGATAATCATAAAAAATGTTGTAACAATAATTCTAATCGATAACGGTGGCATCAGTTTGGTTAGAGCTGCAACACGTTAGCGACAGGCAACGGCAATCATCCGTTTATAATACCAGATCTAGATTAAGCTCAGATTTATGTTCCCGAATCCCGACGACGATATATAACCAATATTTATATGAAGAAGTGAAAGCTGTGAAGAGAATTAAAGTAATTTAGCCTAGTAATAATTTTTTTATTTTTTAAGTAGCCAATTTTTCTTGATATTTTGATATACAATAACCAACAAGAGTGGACAAAAGATCGTGTGCGGCATGTAACATCTTTGAGCAAATGCAATAATGCGCCGCCCAACAAGGATGCGCGTGGGTGTTTTTGTATGTCTGTCTGTGTGAAAGAGTAGCAGCGATTGTGCCTAGCCCTACAAAATACGAAATTTGCATAGCCCTACAAAATACGAAGTTTTTTATCTGGTCTTGCGAGAGTAAGAACTGTGAGGGAATTGGCGCTTGACAGCGAAGATGGTTTGAAGTCTAAAACGTGTTGCCCCAAAACTGGATTCTTGGAAACCAACTCTCTGCCTAGCAGCAGTAAACAAAGCTATGCGATTCCCGGATGGAAAGATCGCCGGCGGCGGAAGCATAATTGCCGCTATAGTGGTACACCCGTATTTTTTTTTACTGAAAAGAGCCGCGAGTGAGTGTTAAATATACAAGTTGATAAGAGACTCGGCCGATCTCTACGCTTCTTATGAGCCGTTGAAAACGTGAATGGGCAGTGTTAACGGCTGGGCTAACCGGGCGTTATTGCCGAAAATGGCAGCAACAACTGAGCGATCGACGGGACACCCGATTTTAAGCTGAATATCGTCAAATACGTATTTTTTCAACCAGATATGGACGGACGTACTTGGGAGGTCGAATACGTACTAAATACGTATTATACGTACTGGTTGGCAGCTATGAAATACCCCTCTAGCGTCAATTTATGTTGAAACGAAAGTTGAAACATCGTAGAAGATCGTCATGTCAATTTTTCACCCTTTTACCGATTGAGAAATTCATAGCTATCATTACTGTAACGTGTGCTTATCGGCCGCACACTGCGGCCGCCCGTAGTTATTGTAAATATACTGGCCGCACTGTGCGGCCGCTCGGGTTTAAAGAGTTAAAAATAAATCTTCTCTTGCAGAAATTCACTACCCTAATTTGGTTAGCTATTATGGAGAGTTGGTTGTTGAATTGTTGTTGTTTTTTTTTATGTCCAACATCAGCGGCTAGGCTATTGCGTCGACGGTGCTTTAAAACAAATGTTCATATTAATAAAAGGAAAGAGAGATTATCTCAACTATGGTACTGAAATATCAACCTACTCCCATGTGCCAGTTTCAAGCAACACTTTCTCGACATGATTTCCGCTCCAGTTTGTATTGCCAAGAACAACTTTCCCCTCTAGAGTGGATGTAAAAAATCTCTCGTTGTCAACTGGATGAAACTTGAATGCCGATATGTAGCCACCTGGACCAATCTATGGAGTAAATATTTGAAAAAATCAAAAGATGGAAACAAAGAACAAAAAAAGTCTCAGTCGATCAATCTCCTGGATCTTTTCTGGAATGATACAAAGTATATTTATAATTAAATTAAAATAAGCATGTTTTCTAAATGACTACCAGAATTGTAATGCTAATAAATGAATAATAACCTAGGCCCATTCAAAGATTTGCAGTCAGTTGATGAAAGTGAGATGGTGATAATATCTACACTTTTATCAGCACCCCACTTTCTGCCCAAAATGTAACTGCTGCATTTTTCACTATTACAAAAAGCAAAGCCTTTTTATTGCAATTTATTTCTAATTTTATCTTGTTTAGTTTGTTTGTAGTTGATTGTGTGTCTTGCGTTTTCTCTTACAGTTAGTCAGATATTCACCTGAGCTGAAGTGGCTTAGGTGGGGTTTTACTTTAAATAACTTATGTGCATTATTAAGTATATATATATCTACTCTAATAGACAGAAAGAATTATTGGAGCAAATTAATTCAACTAAATATTTGCAACTGACCCCGGAATAAGTCTTGAGGACCTGAAGATTCCGCCTGTAATCATCATCTGAATTAATTTGGTAGAAACCAAGATCACCATGTTTGGAGGTAGCACAGAACAAGTTTTGTTTTCTTGGGTGCCAGTCAATGGTTGTAACTCGTGAAGTAAATGGCTTCTCATTTGCAAAAATCTCAAACTCTGAGACAGGTAAGACACATTGTTCGTCTATAACCTGAGGAGCAGGGTTATAAACCATTGTTATTCTTTCAAATTATTAAAAAAAAGCAATAGATTTTTCAAAACATATAAGATTGAGATACTTCCTACTACGAGACACAATTTTAGACATTTATTTATGAGCATTGCAATTTAAAGGAGAAAAAATTTGGGAGTTTCAAAGTTATCAAAATAATTGAAAGGAATCCATTACTCGACTACAGTTTCATTCTGAGATGCGTTTATTCAATGGTCTTACGGTATGGCCTGAGCTATGGCTCAGCACATCTGAAATAATACAAAACATTGTTTTTATTTCACAACAAACCTAGTTCTATGATATGAAGGTTTGAAGCTAACAGAACATTTTAACACACTTTTGATTAATTTTCTTTAGATTTTATATTCATGACATACCTTTGCGTTGGAAGGCCTCATCTTTCCAAGAGATCTATTGCAGAAATATTGAGCTATACTTGAGACTTTACAGCTCAAGTTGGGCCACATCTGAGAGCAGACTGGACTTAGTAGATTGTCAGCAAAGTCTATACATAGCTCTCCTTTATTCCCACTTTCTTGCACTGTTTCATGAAAATAGGGTGACATGCTGCTTCTGTTGCTTTCAGTTTCAAACCCTGAGTCTGATCTAAGGGTAATGTTCTGAATCTCAAATGAGCTTGAATCACCACTGTCAAAACGTTTCTTTTTACTCTGAGAAGGCTCATAAAAACTTTGACCTTTTTCACCTATTGGGCTTGATATATGTTTTGTTTGCTGAGACACTTTGGATATCCGCTGACTCTTCCTAGTATAAGCAAAATCAGAAAGGTTGTGGCTGTCAGGCTGCTCAGTGATCTCCGATCCTGTAATTTGTTTTCTATTTCCCTTTTTGCAAGTTCTGGCAGAGTCAGTTGGTTTGGTATCTGGGGATGGCTTTTGTACATCACAAAGATGTAGATTAGAACTGTCATTTTCATTTATGTGACGATTTGTAACCTCTTGTTTTTTCTTGGATGATCTTAATCTAGTATTTGAATTTGATTCCCCATGTGTTGTGCTACCAGAAGTTTTGATGGAAGATACATTATCTTTTTTACCTTTTGGGCGCATGTTGATGCTGAGGATGGAAAAAAAGAGCATTTAAATATAGGATAAAGTTATGAGAAGTGGGGGAGAGTTTAACATTTTAAAACATTTATTTTATAAGTGGATGGGTACAATTTTATGTTAAAAAGATCTAGGTCTGTCACCCTTATAATTTTGTTCAGGGACCACTGTGTTTGTCACTGTGAGAGTGAAGAATGTTAAGACGTTTTCCTCACTTGAGGGCCTGTGAAAGCTTGTGAGACATATATTTCCTTAAGCACGCGCTTGGAATAAGGATGAGACACTTTGGCCATGCCCAATGCAATGCATCTCAATTAGCAAATTTAGCCAAACAATTGAAATGGGTTAAACTTGAGCACCACTGCAAGAACTTTCTTAACTACACTAGCTGTGAAAAAGAAATCCTGAACTTTTTCCAACCATCTAAAACTGTATGCTTGCAGAGGCTATACAAATTGAGCACATATCAAATAAATTTTATGGTAACAATATTATTGTACATATGCCAACTACCTCATTTCTCAAATATTTCTGAAAATTACAAACATAAATGGTAATAACCAGAATGTTACCAACTTCTGCATGATAACCTGTAGGCCTATAAATGGATCCTGAATCCATGATTCTGCAATGGTTGTTTTGATAGGCTCTATTGTGATGAGCTCTAAGATATGTCTGACAATTTTATGTGCTGCCACATACAAGACAGTTCAGGGAAATGCCTCTCTCTCAGTCGGTCACATTATAACCACCAACCCAAACCAGTAGGATACAAAATGGGACAAATAATTATTTGAGCGATCGTGAGTTTCGAACCAGGGACCTCCCCATTGAACAATGTCTTTTCACTCTACGGGGAGTCTACCACTTGAGCAGTTCGCCGGCCCCTCCCCTTTACAGGATGGTCCGGAGGTGTAAGATCTAGTGTCGGGTAGTCAGAGTCAATCCTGATACTTATCCTAGGTTGAATTTACGTTTTGTTCCAGAAATTATAGGATGATATGCTCTATTGTTCCCCTAGATATAGGTAGATCTATGTCTTGGCTGCTGCAACGATGAGGTTTCTCTCTGGCTCTACATTCTTGTATTGAATATCCCGAAAAAGAATCTAGATTGTTTTAATTACCTTTAGTCAAAAATATTTTGTGGCTCCTAGAAACACGTTTTCTCTTGACTTTAAAAAATGTTAATGCCTGGTGTTATGTCAAGTTACGGGACAGAGAACCTTTGAAACATGCTGCCTTCAGGATTGACAGCGCTGACTGTTTGATTGTTTGTAAACAGTTACGAAATCACTGCCATACTGGCATAACTACCGAATTACATTTTATTTTATGAAATTCTCGACACTATAGGCCTTGGGTGGATAACGTTTAGCATATTTATAAGTATAGTTTTTGTTTTATTATTTAAAATAAGATTATTTTGATTCCTACTCTGGATTTTCTCTTTAGATTCATTTTAAATACATCATTCTCTTGCACGATTTGGCAACATAATTTTTCAATTAGGTATATTAACAGAGTTGCGGGAAAAATAGATAGAGCTGTTATTTGTGTGTTTTCGACCTTAATTACCCTTTTAATTATATTTTGTCACAAGATATAATAAATCTTTGAGATACAAATGATTTATATTCTCTTAAATGATTATAAATAGAAACTTTCTTCCTAAAAAGCTCGAAAGTGGTTTTGAGTAGCTAAAGCCATCACCTTGAAATGAGTCCTTGACCTTTTCATACTCAAGGTTGGTTGTGCGACCGACCGGCTTCAACAGAGTCAACACCTCGTCAAAATTCGAAGGACTCAAAAACCCTAGTGCAGATCTAGATTAGATCTTTCGAAGTTCCCTGTCCGAAACGTTAACAAATCGTACTACGCAAATTAGTCAAACATCTATATTGTTTTAGGAAAGAAAAATTTAAGTTTCACCATCAGAATCAGTCATCAAGTGATATTTTTATATGGCTGGTTGTTGCTCTGCACAAAACATGGATAGGAAATTTTTTGTAGGTGGTAACTGGAAAATGAATGGGGACAAGGCAACAATCGATGGAATCTGTGCTTTCTTGAGCAAAGGACCTATCAACAGTGATACAGGTTGGTTTGAATGATCATAGAATCGGTCGTCGAGCTAGGCCTACTATGTAATTGCAATTCCACATGGAATATAGATCTAGATCTATACAGAGCTCAAGGGCTATGAAGTACAACGGCATAGTCGGCACTTCTTGGGTCTTGTGGTCCATAGCTTGTGGGCGATCAAATGGGTAGGTGGGCGGGATTCTAGGGGCGAGTGGGTAGGATTCAATTACATCAGAGTCAGTCAACCTTTGGAGAGAAAGACAGACAGAGCAAGCCAGTGTGAGAGACTTAACATCGATTTTATATGTCCTTGTGTATACATAAACATGTTTGTCCTCACCCCTTCTCCGCCCGCATTGTACACATGTTCAAATAAATAATTGAATACAATCAAATTGCTCTGTGTCTTTTGAATCAAATAAAATCATACCAATACAATTTTTTTTTATGACAACAAAAAGACGGAGTACAGCTGACAGACATTTTATTCAATTTTATAATAGAATCGCGCCCGCCCACCCAATTGATCACAGGTTAGGCACAAAAAAAATCAAGGAGTGCCGCTTAGTCTATAGTACGCACTACAGATATATAGATCTAGATCTAGTGTAGGAAAACCATAAGACAGCAAGATAGAAAAGGAAGCTGCTGCCCGAGCATTCAGAGTAGCTAAGCTAACTTTTAGTTATCTAGCAAATGCCCATTTACCCGAAATTGAAAGTAAAACGTGAAAGGGAAATGGGGAGGGGAAACTAGAAAGTGGTCGCAGTTCTCTTTCTCACACGGGGGGGGGGGGGGGGGCGGTGGAGGGAAAGTAGAGGGGGCTGGCGTGTTTGTTCGGGGGGGGGGGGGGGGGGGTGCTGGGGTAGAACATCTGCTTCCGACGCAAAAGGTCCTGATTCGAGTCCTGGCGATTGCGCTCACTACTGGTTGGGTCAGTGTCGGTTTAAAGTGACCGGCTGAGACAGGAGTCAAGGTATAGCTAGCACATAAAATTGTCAGACATCTTGGATGTTAAACCAACTCAACAACAACAACAACATTGTAACATTGTCACACACACTCTCAGAAAGTAAAATAGGGTAGAGCACTTTAATTTTAGTAAAAGAAGCGATGAAACAGTTTTTGTGCGTCTTGTGCAGCAGGAAAATATCTTTCAAATGATATTAAACTTGACTTTGCTTTTAAAAAGATTAGGATTAGGTAACTTTATGTGCTTTTCCAACCATTTTTTTCTGTACAAGGCATAGCCAGTGATTCCCAGACACAAACCCTGATAACAGCAACCTGACCTGTCAGATCGAATTTGCCCGCAGGTTATTAATCTTGTGCGCCTTACCTTGCGCTTAATATAAATCTTTTCCTAAGCAGAAAGGCAGTTCTAGACTGTCGCCTTAACTAAATTCCTGCCTTGCGTTAAAGCAAACAGCCAATGTTTACTTTCAATTCACATTGTCTTTGTATAGACATTTATTTGGTTTCTCCCTTTCCTCCACAAAGCTTACACCATCTTATGGCATCCTTTGGCATCAACCTGACAATGCAATAGATCCCAGGACACTCTAACACACCTGGAAATGACAGAGCAGACATACTGGCTGAAAATGGATCTCGACAGGAACAGCGAGACACACCTGTTACACTAAACACTGCAAAGCAAATCATAAAAACAAACTTTTAAAGCAAGATTGGATGGACAGATGGACCATGGGCAAGACAGGAAGAGCAGTCTTAAAACACATGAACGCACCAAAACCAAATGATAACATCATCAACTTCCTTTCCAGAAAAGATCAATCCACAATCTTCCGACTTAGAACTGAACATATACAACTGAACCTCCATCTAAATATAATACAGCCTCAACTACCCGCTGTGTGACAACAGTATTATTCGGTGGAACACCACCTTTTCTTGTGCCCTCAACTGGACGACTTAAGAACCTCCCTCTGAGACCAAACGTAGACAACACCCTCTACGCAACTACCCAACAGCTGAAGAAAACATGCATCTTTCACTACATGGCATTGGACTGAAGGGCGAAAGCCCATGCGTTGCTGTATCAATGATAATACTATTTAATACTAACAACAACAACAACAATCCTTCCGTCTCTATTCCCATCTAATTGATATATATTTAAGCTCAGGCTCTCTAAATTTTCTCTTACACATTTCTATCCAGATGTGGTAGTTGCTCCTCCATATTGTTACCTTCAGTACAGCAAAGACAAACTCCCAGCTACCGTGAAAGTGGCTGCTCAAAATTGCTACAAGGAGAAAGAAGGTGCCTTCACTGGAGAGATCAGGTAGGTGTAAAACGCCAAACTCAAGTACACAGTTTCCAGGGTGGTATAATTATAGTACATATGTACTTTTAACTCCCTCATCATATTTTCAAGTGCTTCCTGTTGTTTTGTCAAAAGCAGTGGTTAATTACTATGAATTTACTGTTTCCACATCTATCATCACAGGGAGTTAAAAATGTCAAGAGAGAAAGTAAGTTTAAATTACAAATGTAGAGGAACAAATAGCAGCTGCAATTCAAATTGCTTCTAAAAAATACTATATGGGCCTCAAGTTAACATTTTGGATTCGTTTTTTCGTGTGGAGGATAATTGCTTTCTATTTCATGTTGGTACATTGGTTCTATTGTTTCCCAAGTTGGTGGCGTCTTGCAAAAGCACTAAAGTTTAAATGATCGGATGAATTGTGTTGTTCAAATTTTAATATGGTTTCTGGTTTATTTTTATTTTCCAGCCCTTCGATGATCAAAGATGTCGGAGGAACCTGGGTGATCACAGGCCACTCTGAGAGAAGGCACACTATGGGAGAGACTGACGAGGTAATATAGTCAGACAGCGTCCATAACATTGGACCTGATAGCAGCCACTTTAAATGTTATAAATCAATTAATTATAGTGGTCACAGTTTTGGTGATGACACCAGTTGCGGGCATGGCAAGTTGTTGTAGTCTTGGATGTTTTTATCCAGATCACTCCCTTGCAAAATGTTCTTGAGAACTTTTGTAATGCTCTTTCTCTTTGACTTTGACCCATGGGGCTGCGACCAAACTTGATTTGACTACAGCTGCCTAAAATGATGTTTCAGCAAATGTTTTTAAGCCAAATCAGTTTGTGGCCTAGTGTACTGGTTGAGTAACAGACTACAGCCCATATCAATCATTTAAAAATATTACAGTAAAACTCAGTAATAACAAGATTTCTTGTTTTTATTTTTATCTCTTGTTATAGCAGGAGTTCTAGCTATTCTCAAAATAAGACTCAAAGAGGATTTTAGTGAGAAAGGAAAAATCTGCCCTCATCATTTTATATCAGACCCCCACCCCTGAAACTTTGTTTTCTTATGTATGCATCCTATTATTTAAAAATACATGTATCACCTAAGTTTACTCATACATGAATATTGTTGTCATACTAACTTGTATTATAATTTCTATCACCACATTTATGTTAGACCTAAACATTGTAAAAAGTTCACCCTTTGTTAAGTGTCACTGTGTGAAATCAGTTTAAAACAAACAAACAAAGTAATACACTTATGAATTATTATGTGACTTGCATTGTTTCCTTGCTGCAGTCAATGTTGCTCATCAGATTGTTGCAATTCCCCCTCCCCAGTTTGTGGCTGAGAAAACTAAATTTGCTCTGGATAACGGCCTTGGTGTGATTCCTTGTGTTGGAGAGAAGCTGGAGGAACGAGAGGCTGATCAGACCATGGCTGTCATTAGCAGACAGATGAAGGCCTTGGCAGGTATGGCTTAAAAGTGGTAGAATGTTGATCTCCCAATCAGGAGGTACCCAGTTTAATATCCACGATCTTCTAAATTTATTTGTCCAATTTTGTACTCTTTGCGCTGGGTTGGTATAATTATAATGTGACCAGCTGAGCCCTTGTAACACTAAAGAGCCCTCTGTAATATAGCCTACCTGCTGACGATGAATATAACAAGAAAACAACAAATGTAACCAATCACACTGATTTGGCTGTGGTGCTCTTGGATCATTTGATTGTATGATCAATGGGGAATAAAACAGGCCTCGAAGTGAACCGGGAAACCGGGAAAAACCCGGGAAATTCGTTTTGGTATTTCCCGTCCGTGAAAATCCCGGGAATTTATTCCATATCGCCGAAAACCGGGAAAATACCGTGACAAATTATTATGGGCGGACATTTTAAGTTCAAAGTTTTTTTAAGTTGGACAAAAAACAAAGCAAAACAAATGAAAAAAAGACTATGAACACAAAAAGCATATGTGGTGGTGAGGTTACCCGATCATGGTGTTGAAATAATTATCCTCGTGGTGGCAAATTTTCCCGAATGTTGGTGGTTTTAATACAGGTCTTTAAAAAAATACATGAAACAAGGTATTACCTAACCAATCACTTGTTAGTTTGTGCGGAAAAAGACAAATTGAGGTCATTCACCATTTGGCTGAAATGTGCATTATATAAGAAATAAGTACGAGTACTTCTGAAGGACCATCTGTTTTTATGCTTCATTCTCTTCATCCCATTTCGTTCGTCTGATTTATCTTAAAAAGAAGTAACGGTTTCATTTTGCTCTGCAGATAAAATCAAAGACTGGACCCATGTAGTGATTGCCTATGAGCCAGTGTGGGCCATCGGCACCGGAAAGACAGCTTCTCCGGAGCAGGCCCAGGATATCCATGAGAAGATCAGAGACTGGCTCAAGAAGACTGTGTCTGCCGACGTTGCCAAAAAGACCAGGATCATTTATGGAGGTAAAGTTTATCCTCATTCAGCGTGTCTGGTTTGAAACCAATGATCGGGCAAATTTACTCCTCGGGTTTGGTCCTCAACTGGTTTAGTCAATATCAGTATGTGTGACCGGCTAAAACAGGAGCCCAAGTATCCTTGCACTGTCTCTCTGTGTTGCAGCACATAAAGTTGTTGTGTAGAATCTGTCCACAATAATATAGACTAGCTGCTGACGCAGGGCATTCCATCCAATTCTCAGTGATATGTTCTATACATTATAGACTGCAATACCAACTGTAATGTCCGTCCACAATATAGACTATATAGAGCTGATGTTGGAAACTAAGCAGCAACACCTTACCTTTATCAGCTGTAATATTAATAATTTTTCATAACTGAATTTTTTTTTCAGCAAAACAGAAGCTGTACAAAGAACATAACGTCATTCAACATCTTACAATGCCAATTTGTTTTTGCTGAAAATCCATAAGTTAAAATTATGGAAAATTTGAATCACTATGAAGATAATTTTGCCTGAACGTCAAAGCGGCTGTAGATAGCTTTTTTTTTTTTCTTTCCTTTTTTATGATCCTGATCTTTATGGTTGGATTATTTAATTTTGCACATTTTTTTAAATTTTTTTGTGTGTGTGTTTTGCTTGGCTCAATTTCTAAAATTTGAAGGTCCACGGTGATAAAGTGCACACTACTTATTACTCTTATATTGACATAAACTGGTCAAACTGTTTTTGCTCTTACATTAGTGGGGATAGCAGTGCTACTGACATTGACTACTTGTTAAACTGCTCAAATAGGAGGTTGATAGGATTATTCGTGACCACCATACAATTTTAATTGTGCGTTTAATTTTGGTCGATTTTTTTCCCTTAATGTTTTGCAACAGCATTTGCTTAGGACCTAAATCTTTTAAGGATGAATTATGTGTATTCTGAGGCACCAACTCCCTATTTTCTGGTGAAGTGGTTATTTAATTTAAATTTGGGATAGATTACATCTTTAGGCTCTTCCCATGAAGTACTTTTAAGAGGATTTCATTAAATGGTCTAAAATTGGCTTGGAACAGAAATAATTTGTTTGAACAATTCCCGACTGACATTATTATTATTTTTTTGTTTTTGTTAATCCAGGATCTGTGAAAGGATCAAACGCCGCAGAGCTGGCCAAGAAACCCGACATTGACGGATTCTTGGTGGGAGGTGCCTCCCTTAAGCCAGAGTTTATTGAGATAATCAACGCAAGGGGTTGAACTTTGATCACTTGAACGAGAATGTGCTTTAGAGCCAGGGCTCCTGACAAGCTACACAAGTAGTGGTTCCATTAACGAAAAAAAAATTTTTTATTTGGGCAACATCACTAACTTATCAGCATCCAGTTTAATTAAACATCATAACATTTAAACATTTATCTGCTCTTTAGCTGGGCTGATCACAAATAAATTTAAAATAATTTATAAATTTATAAAACTCAAAATTCAAAAAAGAATCGAGAAAGAATTGTGAATCCATGTTTCTCCCAATGTATATGTACCTCATAAATACATGGATCAACACAGCACCACCACTTGTGAAAAAAAAAATGAAAGCTATAAGCCACTACCTCTGTATCTTTAAGGAGTCGTAATTTAAGGACATGTATTGAAACAATTGCTTAGAAAATTGTGTAGTTTATTATGTCGATCAGGACTTGTATAAGTTTTTGATCAATGTGATGAAATAGTGAGATTATCTCTCAAATATAAACCCACTACTACTACTACAACTACTACCTACTAGTCTTGTTGCATTGATGTTTCATTCCCCCCTCCCCCATACACTTACAAATACAGTTTGTATAATTCTCTTTTTTTTTATGTGTGCCATGGAGATTTACAAATTAAATTGGAAAAGAAAATTGTAGAGAAATAAGTCAATACCTTCTTTGTGATTGTTTTTAAGTGTGGCTGTGGGCAGTGAAAGATCTGCTCACCCAGTTTAAAAAATGAAAGAGTTTACTTTTATTTTGGATGGACTTACTTCTTTTATTTTTGAAAGATGTAGATCATAATCAATCTGTTGCCTGTTTTCATTCTTGAAGTAATACATTGTGTATTGCATTTTCAGTAATAAAATTCTTTTTTAAAAATGTGCTGTGGTTGTTGTTTTTTTTTTTTCATTTTTCTACGGATCTTGCTTAAAAGCGTGATGTGATATCTGAAGATTAATGCTGATCTCTGCGCAGGTATGTCACATAAATTTATAAAATGATACTGATAGGATGCAGCCAAGCAATTAAAAGATTTCCAAATTCAAAAAACTGATGGCCTTTGGCAGGAAATGATTTGAAGTTGACATTTACTTTTAATAAACTAGTTACAATACAATTTTAATTGCCTATAGATCTGGTTCTTTTCACTCAAATTTTATGGTGTGTTTTTAAGAAATAAGAACTGAACCATATTATTTTGCATCTTAATTTTACAAGTTTTAAACCCTTAGTGTCTGTGGATAAGGCCTCAAGTACACTGTGTCCGGATTGAAGGCAACACATAGAGATGGTGAGCAATCCTTAAATACATATAGAGAGGTGACAGGTGGTCTGACAAGTTAAATGCTGTTACGTGTATAGACTAACCTTAGTCTTGAACTTAGTTCGGCGCTGCCTGACACACCTATGGCCTACATTAACCTCCCTGCACCCCTCTCTCTATCCTCATCCTCTCCACTTTGGTCACCGCACACACTATTGTACTCATATAACTGTTGTCCCACCTGTGTTATTGTAGTCTTGTTCAGTCCACCGACTTGTACGTTTTGTTAATAAAGGTATCTGTGCATCGTTTTCTGTTCGTTCAATTTAGAGTTTGTTAATAAACCTCGAACCCTAACCTGACCGCAATAATATTGTGGTTGTACAATGTACATAACACATGCTGCCACACAGAGACTGAGAAGATAGCATGACACTGTCTGGGTCGTTCACATTAAACTGACACCGACCAAACCAGTAGAGGACAGTCGTCAGAGTGGGGCTCGAACTATGGACCTCCTGAGTAAGGATTCGATGTTCTACCTCTGGGCTACCCCCCTGTTGAGAATGGGTTTAGAGTATATCTTTTCTCAAACTTCTCTTCACTTACACTTACAGGTTTATTAGCAGGGTTAACCGATTTTAGGTTCTTGTTATTTCTAATAATTAATATAGATTATAGGGCGCTAATACTGTAATAGTAATACTAATAGAGAGAAAAACTGGGTTTTCGAAGTCCCACTTCTCTTCATTCGAGGACTGCTTAAAATGGGAACAACTGAATGAACTAGATGAGGCTTATTGCTGTTAGTATTAGTGAATTGTTTTGCATTCAAGCTGTGTAAATGTTCATTATAATTAGATGATTACGTTTTATTTGAAATTTCGGGTGGAAAAAATATAACTAATCACTAAATTAGTTTTATTACTTAATCCAATATAGCCTATATAGTGCTGATGTTGGACATTAAACCAACTCAACAACATTACTCAATCTAACAGATGAGCCAGAAGGAAAATATGCAATAAAATGCATTAGATTTGTACTCACTAAAGGTCATTGTTACCAAGATTTGCCACAAGCCGAAATGACAAATACCAGGGGTTGATAGAGGAGGTTAATATACTAATAAGAAACAATAGAACAAATTAGATTTTTTTTTCTACTAATGTAACTTGGTGACGTGATTCAATTATTGCCTCTTTATACAATTCCAATCCACTTAATTCAAAGTTTTGATACATTCCCAAACAATTAAAAAAGAATAACATGTACATGTATTGTTTTTTTCACTGCACACACAAAAAAAAAAACATTTTTTAACACATACAGTGTTATGTCAATACTGTACACACACCAATAAACAAGTGATAGGTGTGTGGTTTTGTATTTTGCTTTTTTATTAGAATGAAAAAGGGGTAGGCTACATATTATAGGGATGCCTACATGAACTTATGATAGTCTAATGATGCATTATTAATCAACTGAAACATTAAAATTTGAAGAAAGCAAAAAAAGATTGAAATTTCAAGAAAGAATTCACAATAAGTCTTAGAATGTAGCCAGTAAGTTAAATGCAGTGGAATTCGCTTTTAAAGATAAACCTCTTGGGACAGACTAACAGTTTATTTAATCCCAAATATATATATATCTCAATTTATTCTGTTTGATCGTCAAATGATGGCTTTTTAAGCATGAGAAATTGGCAGATCTGTGTCTACAAAGAACAAAAAATGGATTCACCGCAGTTATCCAATTTACAAGTGTGAAATTTTCCTGAATCACTCTTTAAATAATTTGACATAACTTTCGTAAAGTAACATTTATTATCATAAAATATGCAAAACAGTACGATAAGATTAAGATGATTACTGTTTGCTTTCTAGAAAATAATGCACATATATCTATCTAATCTTACATTAAGTTCTCCTTCCCCTTTTTTCCTCATAATCTCCTTTCATTCTCTCCGTTGACACAAATACATTGTAACTTGTAGAAATTAGGAAACCTTTTTAAAGAGGGGAGCAGTTTAACTTTAACACAAAAAGAAATAACCAGTGACTGAGTTAGGATCAATAATTTATGAATATGTAGTTTAAAATGCAAGAAACAAAACCATCGATCAGAATAACGTAACTTTCAGTTCAAAGACGTAGCATTTTTAATTTCCTATTCAAATGTTCACAAACAAAATAACACCTTCTCATAAGAACACAAAAGAACAGTGAAAAAAGTACTTCATAAAGCAAACAGACCAAAGCTTCCGATTTTAATGAGGGGAAAAGCTAAATTGTAATGCAACATTATATGTACATATTTACCAATGGTGACGAAAAATAAAGTAGCCCTCCCGTTCCTCAGTCCAACTTTTCTATTTCATTGTCATAGCCACTACTTAATTGTTAGTGCATCAACTCCCTCCACACGTTACTGTCTCGTGCGTGGCAACATAAAATGTCAGATATCTTGGTGCCCGCCTACAATATACTATAGTGCTGATGTAAGATGTTGGATATTAAGCAACCAACTTAACCCAAGCCCTCCCGACTGATCAACCTTTCTCAGACAGTGATTAGCATTGTTTGCTGCACGAGGGAGGGTATTTTTGCAGTGCTTTATGTCCAGAAATTTTCCATAGCCCCAGTTAAGGGAAACAAACTAAGAATACAATACTTTGAAAAATATAGCCTCCAATGTTGTCGATTACTTTTTCTTGACTATTTAAAAAGTGAGTCCACTGAGACCAAACAGGGTACAGACATGGGTACAAAACATGACATATGATATTGATAACAAAATTAACATTTGGATTAAGCATTGAATTTGAAGTACCGGGCAATTAATGCATTGTGAAATGTAATTGTTATTACAGTTGCTATATCAACCCATCTCTACATAGCATCAATACATTATGCATAACTTAAACTACTTCTACTGGCTATCTTTCTTTTCTTAAAGGCAGAAAGGATTTGATGGGGGTTTTCCTGTCAGATATTCAATCTTACATGCAGATGACACACAAAAAATACAACTCATATATGCACTGATACTTTGGCTTGCTCTCATTTTTTAAACTTTCCCTTGACGGTAAATAAAGGACATAGCGATGTAATTAACAGCATAACATTCGACTTTCTATATGCGAGTTGCAGGATGTGTAAATTAAATTTGTTTAAACAGGAAACTGGAAAATAAATAATAATATTAATATGCAGTATGTGTACAGTACAGACCATATTTAGAGCCACTAGCAAACTTCCCCCGTTTCTCCTATTAAAACGTCAGTAAAAATTTACTGGCTTAACAGCATCTACAAGCTCTCTTTCTGTTACAACGCCATCTCAGTCGAGGGAGCTAAACAACACAGTTAAAGATATGAAAAGGTCATGACGTGCTGATGTACTGGATAGGTGTGCGACGTCAAATGACTATTTAATAGAGGGAAGCAAATAATATTATGATAATATTTGAATACATGTATGATGAGTTGTGTCCAATTTTTCTGTTGGTCTCCATCTCTCCCCCCCCCCTCCCAGTAATTTAATGTACACATGTACATACTCACAGAGTATACATATAAATGTTTTTAATTTGCTCTGTTCTAAACACACACTGGTATAACGGCACTTTAAAGAGAGTCCCGTTTGCGCCGTTATATCAGAGTTGAACTGTACAAGCTTTAAGATACATTTTAACAATGGAATTATTTAGCATGAATGAACATCAAAATTTAAAAACATGTCCTCTAAACAAATGTACTGATTGATACACGTAATGAGTAATTTATTTTTGGATAACATTTGGTGATAGATACATAATGATAAAGTGTGCGTTTATTTTTCACAGTGTAACCTCGTCTCAACCCTTCTAAAACAATAGAGTGTAACAAGATTAATAATAAATGATGATGCCAAACTCAAATTGCCCTAGCAATTCTACAAGTACAAAACATAGGGACCACTCTAACTTCTAGGGCACAAACCAGAGTCCAACAAAATGCAAATACTGATAGACCACTCTAACAAGTCTAAGGCACAGACCAAGAGTCCAACAAAATGCAAATCCTGATAGAATTCCATCTCCATTGCAATTGTGACATGAAATATGTTGCCTCTGAGATTGATTTGGCTGATGGACTGACAATCATTTCAACCATGCGAACATGAAATCTAGTTCTGTAATTATAACTTACACAATTCATAAAAAAGAAATTGTAAAAACACAGTATCATACATTTTCCCTTCTAACACAATAAGTAATTTGAAAATATTTTACGGTACATCTCATTATTTTTTTTTGTGTACAATGCAAGGCATAGCTGTGACAGCACTAAGATCAGAGGCATTGTATGTTTAATAAATTTATATATAAATGTGCATACACTAGATTTTCCAAAAAAAGCTCTCCCAGCGTACCTTCTGTTCGACAATCCAAGCGCGGTACCGGTAAGAGAAATATCATTCGTCATTGACGGGACTGCCACCACAAAAACATTCATTGCAATTTGGTGGAGAACTGAAACAAAGTGGGAAAAATTGTTTTTCTTTAATAATATGAAGTAAGATCAATTTCAGCCAATTATCAATAAGACAGGGAAGTTAACTGAAAGGTTACTGTTACTTCATACTCTAACTGGTACATCATTGGTATTCAGTGGATTAATTCCAAGTCACCTCTAGTTGATCTAGTTATGTCTAAGAAAGTTGTGAGTTTCACATTCCATTGCTTTAATTGATTACTAAACTGTACAAATTTTAAAATACATCTTTTTTTTTTTTTTTAAGGAATTATTAAATTTCGACATTTTAAATTAAAGAACTGAGAAAAACAAACTATGGGTCATCACCAAAGTTTATTCCTTAGTGAATGATCTTTCCACGATAATTAACAGACATTCTTTATTCCTCCTTTATACATGTAGTCTTATAGAGAGTAAGATAAACTTTCTGTTTCAAATTTAACTCTATAAATGGACAAGACAAACTTTGAGCATACATTTAGGACTAAAAAACTGTCTGAAAAGTTTTAAATTGTACCTTCCCTTGTATTACACTTACACAAGTTACAGTGATTGATTTTGTGCTGTGATCATGGACTTCTTGAATTTTTTGTAATTCTCTGTTAGCTTTTTCTATACAAACTCTTTAAAATTTCACAATTTTACAGACTCATGCATTGAGAAATACAACCTCACTTGATTTAATAACTCAACATAAGAAATTTCTACAGTAATTCTATGCACTTCCTCAACACCTACACATAAGTAAATCTATGCGGTACCCACCTGGAGCGTTACA
Organism: Elysia chlorotica; assembly: GCA_003991915.1. Lineage (NCBI taxonomy): Eukaryota > Metazoa > Mollusca > Gastropoda > Plakobranchidae > Elysia > Elysia chlorotica. The sequence goes on from RQTK01000413.1 coordinate 269,682, forward strand.
TTTGCTGCGACAAGTGCACTATTCTCTCCAGCTCCTCCTTGGACAAGACAATGTCCTCATCCTCCTGTCCCGGCTCGCGCACAATCTGGATGACGATCTGCTGCTCAAAGTTGTCTTGACCTTCCAGAGTGAACTCTGCGTGAGAGGCGCCGTCCAGTCCGATGACCTGCTGTGTCCCGTCGCCAACGTCCTGCAGGTCCTCCCTCACGTCGTGGTAGATGTAAACCGTCTGGTGCTCTTCCTTGATCTCCTCCTCGGGCTTGTCAACTGCGTCCTCTGACTTGGCCACGATCAGGCTGTAGTCCATCATGTCCTCTTTGGGCTGCTCCTCCACCGTCCAGTCCGGCTTGATTTCAATAGCGTCACCGTCCTTGCGCAGGGCGCATGCATCCTGGCGCTTGTGCAGGGACAGGGCTGAGCTCAGCTTGAAAGACATGCCACAGGTTCTGCAGACGTAGGGCTTGATGCCGGCGTGCTTGCTGTGGTGGAAGATGAGGTGGGACAACCGCTTGTAGCGACGGCCGCAGCCGGGGACTTTGCAGACGTGAGGCTTCTCGTCCTTGTGCACCGTCATGTGGTCCTTGAGCCTGCTGGAGGAGGCCGCGGCGTAGTTACACTTGTCGCACTTGTAGGGCTTCTCCCCAGTGTGGACTCGCTTGTGTGTCCGGAGGTGGCTCATCGAGTTGAACCGCATGCCGCACGTCTCACACACGTGCGGTTTGTCGCCCAAATGCAGACGGCGGTGAAGCTTGAGCGAGCCTGCTTGGATGAAGGCCACTCCACAAAATTCACACTTGTGCGGCTTTTCACCAGTGTGTATCTTGGTGTGCAGGCTCAAGGAGTACTTGCTTGGGTAGGACTTGCCACAGATGTCGCAAACACAGGGGAAAAGATGCCCTTTCATGTGCCTGTTCAATATCTTCTGAGCAATGAAGCATTTGCCGCATACTTCGCACTTAAACTCTTTGGATTGATTATGGCTTAGCATGTGAGCTGTGAGGTCACTAAATGTGCGGAATGTCTTTTGACACATTTCACACTCGTGTGGTTTAGCGCCGGTGTGCATCCGATAGTGGAGCTTGAATTTCCGTGGGGCGTCAAAGGCCTGCTCGCACTTGTCACAGTAAAACAGCGGTGGTGGTTTCTCATCCTCTTCCGTCCTGTGCTCCTTCTTCCAGTGACTGTAGATCACACCCTCACCATTAATCCCCTTCTTGCAGATTGAGCAAGTGATAGGGACAAGCTTGTCACAAGGAAAGTCTGTCCGTTCACCGATAAACTTGACTGGACGAAACCGATCCTGGGCAAGCTCCTCACCAGCAGCGTGTTCACGATAATGTCTTAGAAACTGCCGCGGCCAGCTGAAAGTATCGTCGCAAACTGTGCACAACATAAGTTTAGGCGGGTTTTGTCGGTCAAACTCTTTGTTGTTGGAGTGCATTTTGGTCCAGTGCCTGCGCAGGGTGGAATAGGTTGAGTAACGGGTCTTACACATGGAGCACACAATAGGCACTAAACTCCATGGAAATTTCTTTGGCCTTTTTTGAGGACCTCTCCCCCTTCTTGATTTGACATTGGCAGAAAATTTCTTCCGTGCTACCCCAGGTTCATCCATTTCCCCTTCTTCTGCTGTGGTTTCATTGTCTTTTTCTGAGTCAGCAGTTCCGAGCCCTTCTTGTTCAACCCCGTCCTTCTGGGATTCATTTTTGACAGCTGCAAGCTGATCATTTTCCCCTTTCTTGCTGTCGTCTCCATTTGTTTCAAGGCTTCCATTTGGTCCACCACCTCCATTTTCTGTATTCTCAGACTTCACATCCAAACCAGCTGCCACAGCTGCAGAGTTCTTTGGATCCAAACTGCTGTTCGTACCATGAGCTCGATAATGCTTGAGGTAAACTTGGGGGAGGCTAAACTTGTCACCACACACTGTGCAAAGCAATAGTTTGGGTGGGTTTGAGAAATTGAACTTGTGGTTCACTGAGTGCATCCTAGTCCAGTGGCGGCGAAGCGTGGAGTAGGCAGCGAATCGGGTATTGCACCTAGAGCACACCATCGGCACTTTGTTCCACGGCAATTTTTTTGGACATTTCTGAGGGCCTCTTCCCTTCCTTGGTGTTACGTCTCCTGTGGGTTCGTTTTCCACCAAAGCACCATCGACTGTATCCGCTGCCAAATCTTTCTCCCCATGAGAACATCCATCCTCAGCTGTTTTAATATTTCCATCTTTCTTCAATTCCAGTTCATTAGCTTTTTCCGAACACTTTCCTGATGATTCTTCTTGCATACCCCCCTCTGTTTTTACGTTATTGACAGAGGTATTACATGCAGCATGGTCACTAAAATCAGCTGGTATTGTGGGGTCTGCCTCCTTGTCTACTGACATCTCTAGATCAACAACATCATTTCTTGGATTCTCTTTTGGTACATTGGGATCCTCATTCCCACTCCCAGTCTCCGATGTTTTGGCATAATTTATCTTTGACTTCCAAAAGGCAGATAAAGAACTTCTTTCAGCTTTTCTTTTAGCATTCGACATAGCTCTGGTGGGTGTTGACTTGGTTGTTTCACTTGTCTTTTTGCGGGGTTCACTCTGACCTGCTTTTTTGTTTGAATTTAACATTGTACGCGGAGTAGTGGCTTGTTTTGCCTTATAAGTAAAAGGCGAATCCTTTGAAAATTCAAATTTTTGTTTCACTATCTTCTTACGTTTTCCCCTGCCAAGTTCTTGAGTGCTAGGACTTGCAAGTTCCTGCTCTGTTTCTGAGTCAACACTAGATAATGAAGTATTATGTTTTCCTCTCCCATGTTCTTGATCTTTTCTATCAGTGTCAGATGTGCTTTTGCGCTTTCCCTTTGCAATTTCTCGCTCTTTCCCATTTGGAGTTCTTGGTGAACTTTCAGCTCTTGCTTGTGTGCCTTTCCCCTTTCTAGGTCCTTTTTTGTTGTCAATGTTCAAAAACTCATCGAATCGTTTTATGTTAACTGTACAGGAAGCCATGTGCTTCACCAGCATTTTCTGCTTGAAAGATTCATAAAGATTGATGACATTCCGAAGACAGAAATGTTCAGTCTTTTTCACCAACTCATCTAGCTTTTCTGACACTTTTGAATCAAACCCACACTCCTCGTATATTTCTAATCTCTCGTTGTGCATCAAGTTCAGGAAAAGAGAGTTTTTGTCCAGAGAAGAGCTGTCCCCCTCCTCCTCGTGTCCTGGAGACTTCATGGTTTCCAGGGCAAATGTGCAAAAATCAGGCCACTTTTTTAGCAGCTCCTCATCCAAATCCAGTGACATTATGCACCTGCAGAAAGATGGGGGAGAAAATTAAAAAAAAAAAATAATGATAATATATATCAATTATCATGTACGATCTTGGCATGATTTTAGAGAAAGTTAACTTTAACATTTACAAAATATTAGCTCTAAAAAATGTACAAAAACAAAGTTATTTTTACTGACACATTTTTTTTTTAATTGTGTGTATTAATTTCCACTGCAACATTTACATTTAATTAACTGATCATACTTAGCACTGCACTGAAATCATCGATATCTTATAAATTTCTAATTGTAAATTCATAAAAAATAATATATATTTGAAGGGAAGTGCTGAAGCATAATTAGTTGATTTCGCTATTTTTTATGTTTGAAATCTTTTACTGCTTTTGTGTTGGGGAATAAGAGAGAAAACAGTTATAAATCACTTTGTTTCCTGGAGGTGATCCCCATGTTACAAATTAACTTATTTTTAAAACCTAGGGTGTGATGTGTACTTTCTGTTCAAAACCTTTTTACATGGGAACAACATTCCCTGACATGATTGAAAGTTAAAGGCCAAGGGTCATGAGCTTAGACTTTTATGTATCACCCTAATACCTATTTTTTAAATATTGTTCTGTCGTTGTTGTCGATTATCTCTATTTCTATTAACTTCTTATATGATGTAGTCCACCTTAAATGGCTTAATTTTTAGATGGTCACAACTTCTGTAATATTTACAAAACACATGTGACAGCTAAGTACCCTTTTCATGTACACATAGGAACCATGCCTTTAGCTAGTTTCATATGGATTTGAACTTATAATTTAACTTATATTATCATTTAGATTCATGTTTAGAAACTGTTGCGAGTCACAGTATACATGTTTTTGGGCATGTCATTTTTTAATTTCCCCAGGAGGGATTAATAATATCTAAATCTTATCTTGGAACCCTTGTAGTCCGAATTTAAAGTAATTGCAATACAATAATTAAAATACCAGCAGACAATAAAACCCCTAGATGTCTTCATCTCAATGCAGAACACAATTAATGCTAGAGATATCTGGCGCTTTATTATTATAAATTGCAGCATTATTGCTAAATACACAATCTTAAAAACAATTTAATCGGATTTTATCAAAGAACGAAGTGGCTGCTCGTACGTGACCGTACGAATAGACGAGATTCTAGGAGTACGGCACTCTCGCAGTCGCATCCACTTCCCGCAGCCTTCGAGATTAAAGTGCCGCGGCCGGAAACTGGTTCCTGTTTCCTTTTCCCCCCTTTTCTCTTTTCTGTCAGCAGGTGACTGTCAGTCTCAGTCTGAGTTTTATCAGCGAAACACTAGGGTTACACGAGATCGAAAATTGCCAAATTTGAAGTCGACGATGAATTTGATACATTTGAACAATTTGAGAGCAGGGTAAAGGAATTTGAAGAAAGTTACTACGTGTGAGTGAAACTGAAAGCGGACTGAATACTTGTTTATGAAATTTGTTTATTTAGACCTCTGAACATAGTCTTGCTTCAGTATTCGTAATATAACAAAGAATTTTTAGTATGTCATCTCGAAGATCTTTTTGATCTTTGAAGTTCGAACAATCTTCAAAATAATGTTATAAATTTATGCCACATAGGTATATATTGTAAAGAAATGGATGGTATTGATAAAAGAGAGGGGACAGAGAGAAGTGACACCAAAGATCGGAATCTTGGACCTCCTATTAGAAACACTAGGGCGTACAAAAACTGTTTCTAGTGCGTATAGACAGCCTTCAAACTCCTAGAACCTAAAACATAGTAAAAAAAAAGAAGAAAAAAAAAAAGGGGGGGGGGGGGGGTTACAATCAAAGAGGTCATATAGACAGCCTTGACACAGTAAAAAAATAAAATAAAAGGGAGGGGGGGTGGGGGGAGTTTCAACTCAAGAGTGTCTTAATTAGGCCGCTTCAGTTTCTGCCACAGTATTGTAATTTGTATGTATGTAAAAACCCATTTCTTTTCAATACCCACATATGTTTTGTTAAAATTTTGCGGTGCACTATCTAGATCTCGAATATGACGGAAAATAGATAGATCCCTTGATTAAATGTTTCACTCAAATTCAATTCTTTGGTCGAAATGTCGAATAAAGAAGCACTTTATTCCCCCCAAAAAGTTTTTAAAACCCTAATCCCTTCCTAAGTCTAGGATCAAAAGGCCTTATAAAGAAAGAAAGATTTGAACTTAAAATGTACCCCCAAAAAAAAAAGAGTCAAAAAGAATTATAGCCATACCAGGTGCCTATCGCTAGTATTAATGACCATAAAGACAGATATAAACTAGAGCTTTGTCCTTAGCCTACAAAATAATTGCAAATTTTGGACAGAAACACTGCAGCTCGGCCTTCAAAATCTGAGTCTGAAAAGCGGATCATGGATAAGGGAGAGAAAAGTAGGGAGAGGGAGGGAGACAAAGACAGAGAGACAGACGAACAGAGAGGGTTTGTGTACTTTGGAAAGAGAAATTGAGAAATGGGTTGTTTACTTCGAGTCGGAAACCCAGGATCATGGCAGTGCCTAAAGTGCATGTCGTTTGAAGAAAGGACGAAAGTAGATTGGCTGATGACTTATTGGCATCTTAAAACTTACCTTTTGACCAGATTTCACTAAAATGGTAAACTTTCAACACTAAAGAATAGAGTGACAAGACGAATATGATCAATCGATAAGGAAGAAATATTAATTCAAATACAATAAAATAGTAAATGGTGAACAAGAATCCGCCACTGACCGCCAGGGACAACAATGCAGCTTCCTATTTCCGATGTTCTTCCTGTGTGGTTCGCAATTTACGACATGCCGCGCATAAAAGTTTCGTATTATTACTGGTAACGTAAGACTACTACTCTAAAGACACTGTCTCTATAGGAAGTCGTCAATGTTATGGTATGAGAGATATGAGTAGCATGATTTACTTGATTGACTGTTCGTGGTCAAGTTAACATTTAAGTGAAATTTTCAACAACATAGATCAGACAAGCGGTCTTTTTTTGCTCATGCATGTATCTATTTAATGTTTGTTTGCATAATGCTACCGTATTAAGAACATGATTTTTTTTTTAAATCTTAATCTTAATCATTTTTATTCTGTTTTTTTCCTATGCCAGTTACCTTGATATTGACAGAGTAAAAGAAAACAGCCACGTAATCTTAAGCCATTCGCGTTCTGTAACACCGGGGATTAGCCTACATTTGGAACGAAGGACGAGAAAAGCATTTTGGGCTAGGTTTGAATTGCAAGGATGGTGTTGAATAGAATACCAAGCTAAAATAATATACATTTCGATACAACCAGCAATAGATATTAAAACAAATAATTTTATAATTTTTTTCCCAACCGAAAGATGTGTTGAGCTTACTGGTTGGGTTGCGACCGGTGTAGCACGCCACTCTCACTAACCCGCCAAAAACACTCTAGAATTATGTGGCGGCGCCAGAAACACTCTATCTACGCGAAAACGACTCTGGCTTTTTTGTTGAGCCAGTGTGTTTTGTTTTGTTGTGTTTTTTGTTGTTCTTTTTTTTTGGGAGGGGGGTGTCACTGAGGCAGTGGCTTCGGTGGTTGGTAAACGCAAGGAGTACACCAGTGCCCAATATCATCAAAGATTTCATCATAGTCAACCTGTACAATATTAGGGACAAATATCTCAGCCTAAATCTTTCGGCATCTGCCCTTTGAATTCTGTAAACAACTAAGAAGATCTAGATCTACGGTAGAATGCACAAACATGACGTAGCTTACGTCGCGGCGTAAGCCTTCTTATTCTTATGCCTATATTGTTACGACGAGACGTAAACTACGTTTTGTTTGGTGTAATTTACTAGAGAATCTAGATCTGTGCACTTCTAATCTATTGATCCTTGCGCACAAAATTATTGGTAAACATTTTGAAACATTGTGACCAGGAAAATGTCGGAGAGTCATACAGTTAAATAACGCAAAATATAATGGAGGATGACTTAAATTTATAATGTTCAAAATTAGTTAAAGAAAGATCAGTTTGCTCTAAAGTAAAACATTGGATGTGGATGATAAAAACAAGTGAACATATCTTGGCGATTCAGAGACATGGAAATAGATCTAGATCTATAGCTAGATTCACACCTCTGTATCTGAGACATCTGAAGATGTTTCGCTCGGCGATAAAACTGACGTCAAGCATAATTTGTGTCCTTTTATTGTAAAGATGTTTTCAAGTCAGAGCATTGGACTAGATCTGACTCAGTTATAGGTATTGACTTGGATACTCAAATCAGCCTACGATGTGCGTCATTCGTTGGAATTGCCATTGCTACTGCCGTCCGCAGAGCCTGCCCAGTAGATCCACGACCTCGGCTCTGTTGTTAGAACATTATTTTTTCATTTTTGTTAGCTGTCACCCCCCCCCATATTACGTATTCACTTCTTGTGTTGCCACTATTTCAACCACTCACTTATTCACTCTCATCTGAATATTCACTTCTTGTGTTGCCTCTATTGCTATTACTCTCTCCCTCACTCACTCACTCACTCACTCACTCACTCACTCACTCACTCACTCACTCACTCACACACTCACTCACTAACTCACTCACTCACTCACACACACACACATCCCGCTGGCTCAACCCAAACATCAGAGTCGTTTTCGCGTAGATAGAGTGTTTCTGGCGACCGCCATAGATACTCTATGAGTCTGTCTGGCGGCAGCCAGGTGAACTCTGAGTTACGCTGACCGGTGAGTCTGTGTGGCGTGCTACCCCCGGCTGAGACTCAAGTGTCCCTTCTCGATCTTCGCGTTGCCACTCGTCCGCATTATAGTCAGCTTTCTGATGCTGGACGAAGAAACAACAAGCCTACCTATCAACCTACAAACAGCCAATCTGGCAACCAATCAACCAACCAACCTCTAAACCGAAAGCTATCTGAAACATCGGGATCTGGTATCCTCGATCTAATACTAACAGATTCAAGGTAGGCTGCACTTCTGAGCATCCTACAAACAAGAAGCATTCCAAAACACCAGACATGGCCAAACACTGTGTAAATACACTGTATTTTTTATATAAATTTTCAGACCCAGTGATACCAATTATGATTTATGACTTGTAATGAAACCCAACCGAAAAATAGTCTGAGTATCGCGAATTTGGTGCGTCCACTGGGGTACCACGCTGCTATACTCAAGGAAATGTTTTCTTTTTTTTTATTTCGGGGTGTGTGTGGGGAAAAAAAAGGGGGGGGGGGGCTGTGCCGTTAAAAAAAACCTATTACAATTGCATAGGCTGTATATGCCTGTGTTCATAGATTTTTTGTAATCCAATTTACAAGTTTCATGTGAGCTAATTATGCCCCTGCATCAAAATTGTATTTGTAGGCCTAGGTGATCTGGGTTTGTTTTCTCTTTAATTAAACACTGTGAAAGACAACAGCTTCCTCGCTCAGTTGATTTCTATCAAACCAGTATTTACACACATCGAAAGAGCGGCAGATAGTTTAGTAAGCTGTGCTCTAAGCGAACGAGTGGTTGGCTCGAAGTGTAAATCTCAGCTGGCACCATCTTGCCCGGGTAGAATTTTTCAGCAAGCCTCATCAGTGATCACTTTTTAAACATTGAGGGACAAGATAAGACCAAAAAAAGAAAACCATGTATAGTAATAATTATCCCAATTTTGACCGACAATGAAAACATTCATTCCTTATACAGTTTATGATGTTACCAACGGCAACGCTGATATGTCTTGACAAGAGCATGACTACGGTGTTAGTGGTCTTTTATTTTCTCATTTTCTTTAACACTGTAGAGGAAAGGAGATAGAGAAAGAGAGAGAGAGAGAGAGAGAGAGAGAGAGAGAAAGAGAGAGAGAGCGAGAGAGATGAGAGGAGAGATAAAGATAGATAAATAGAGAGATAGGGGAGAAAGGGAGAGAGGAGAGGAGAGGAGAGATAAAGATAGATAAACAGAGAGATAGGGGGGAAATGGATAGAGAGAGAAAGGGAGAGAGAGAGAGAGAGAGAGAGAGAGAGAGACACACACCGAGAGACAGAGAGTAGTCTGGAGAAGTAAAATAGCGCGAGAAAGATCAAGACTGTAATTCACTCTCCCTGTCTTTTTTAACGTGTCAAACCATTGAAATGAAGATAGAATTTATGGATCTCAAGAGAACTGAATTTCAATTCAATGCGAGGACGATGCATGCTCTTCGTGATTTTAGAGAGAGAGAGAGAGATTGAGAGGTTTACATAGAGGATAACCAAGAAAGGGAGAGATTGAATCATGGAGGTACTGATAAGAAGGAAGGAATATTGAATCTTTTATTTTTTCCTCCATCATGACTGTACAGCCTGCTAGAACTTGAAAGCTAATAAAATACATTATCATTATTTAATAAAGGATATCTCAGGATACAAAAAGAAAAAAATCACGACTCAAAATCACTAGAGAAAGGCAGTTCAAGTTCATGGAGCATTCAATTGAGTAGAAGGTGGAAAAAACAACGTTATTTGATTATGAACAGAGGTGATAAGATGCATATTGAGATATTGAGGCCGCGTATAAAGTACACAGACAGTCTGGATAATTACACAGCAAGAAAGAAACCCGTACCGTAAAGAAAACATCAACAGGAAGGTGGTAGTGATTGGTTGGTGAGTTGGTTTAACTTCCAACATCAGCGACTAGTCGATGAGTCCGTGTGGCGTGCTACCCCGGCTGAGACTCAAGTATCCCTTCTCGGTCTTCGCGTTGCCACCCGTCCGTACTATAGCCAGCTTTCTGACGCTGGACGAAGAAACAACAAGCCTACCTACTAACCTACAAACAAACAGCCAATCTGGCAACCAATCAACCAACCAACCTCTAAACCAGGACGATGGGTCCAGAAGAGGTGAGACCTTGTCTGGACGCCGGTTTGGGTTGTTCCTGGTCTTACCCCTAGATCTATCCACCTGCTGTTCCAGTAAGATTGGTGTCACCATTTATTAGGGTCACATGGGTACACAAGCCCTTGTACGACGACAGTATGACAATCTATTGCTAGAGCAATGCTCCAAAAGACACCAATACTCAAATCTAGACTCCCTTTCTATAAATCAATCCTTGGGGAATTCAACATGGCAGCAGAATGGGCAAAATAATAATAGACCAACAGGGGGGAACCAAATTAAAGATTCATCAGAACCTATCCCAGGCTTTGAAAACTAGAAAACCCTGGGTCGATGCAAACAGGGTGCTAAACAATCATGGGTGAACACAGTCTAATATGCATGAATAAAACTCAGGGAATCACCCACGTGTATTCGATGTAATGGAAGCCCTAAGACAACCGACCACATACTCAATCACTGCCCTTTTACAAAACTTGATGGAGGATATGACAAAGTTCAGGCTAACATCTTGAATTAACATGCTTAATGTGGAGGTAGCCATATGATACTACTACTAGCGCGACGCAAAAACGTTCAATAATAAAGACCCTAGCTCACTTTCACTCTTACTGCACATTTTTTATTTCGATAAACCTGACTTTTATTTTTGGAAGCCTTGGTCCCACCCAATGTTTCCAAAAATGTTTGGAAATCTTTTGACGACTTCTATACTTAGTGTATTATGGTGTACCATGTTTGTGCGCGTTAGCATCCCTGCGGAGCTCCTGTATTTAAAGAAATAGCCTTACACAGTGGGATCGGTTTGATAAGTAAGCCTTGAACTGAAAGAATGATATTTAGGTTCGCCTGTGATGCTGGTTTGCGTTGAAAGCCGAGGAAGAGTCAACGAATAAGTGATGTATAAAATGCTCTTTTTTTAGATGCTCCAGGACACTTTGTGACAGAGATACATGCGCCTACTACTACTACTACTACTACTACTACTACTACTACTACTACTACTACTACTACTACTACTACTACTACTACTACTACTACT